>VOQJ01041090.1:0-13896 GCA_015052665.1 Apistogramma diplotaenia | reverse complement strand
AAAACTGCAGTACGGAAGTTAAAATATGCAGATGAACTGTTAACACGAAAAAAGTATTTCTTATCCAATTTCTTGAGTAATTGATGGAATAATTGAAAGAATATGCGATTCAGGCATTAAAACTTTTTAAATTAAATTGTAATTTTTAAAATAAAATTTCTTAATTTAATAAAAAAATAATAAAAGATTTGATTTGTATCGGTATCGGCAGATACACAAATGTAAGTATCGTATTGGCATCGGAGATAAAAAAGTGGTATTGTGCCATCCCTAATTATAACAACTGAAGGCTTTGCCAAGATGAAGACTTTGGTAACATGTTACTAAGAAGTTACACTTCTTACCAACATTACCATTACCATCTATGGATTTTGGGTGCTGTCTTGTGCCTTTAACAGCTAGATGTTCTTAATGTTCCACCCATCTAACCAATGTGAGGGCAGTGGTAGAGTAGTCACATAAGTACTAGTCTAGTTATCTGCTTCTACAGTACGTTCGTGTTAGCCCTGTGATGGACTGGTGAGCTGTCCAGGATGTACCCGCCTTTAACTCAGTACCATCTAGAATGTGATACAACTACATCTCTCGCCTGTGACCCTGAACTGGATGAGCACTTAAGAAGATGGATGGATGGATGGATGGATGGATGGATGGATGGATGGATGGATGGATGGATGGCTGGCTGGATGGCCAGTGTAGAATTACATTTTTCTTTTTTTTTGCAGATCAGAATACACTGCAGGTGGTTGGAAAGGTTATGGAGGGCAATGAGAGCAATTACTAATTTATCTGCTTAATTTACCAAAATTAGGTTCTAAAAAAGGCTAAAAAGCCACATGTTAAAACATTAAATTAAAACTGCCTTTAATATGCATTTGCTGTTGCTTGGAATCCATCTCCATAACAACAAACTCATTCCAATTTTTCATGAAAAAAAAAAGAGAAAAGAGAGATATAAATAGCCATCAAGCATTTATAGATAAATTAGCTTTTATCCATTGATGCTGTATGCGCAGTAGCATATGTGTGGATTTTCTCTGAAGTCAGAACTACATTATTAAGTCAAATTAAGCTGTATTCTGCATGCAGGAGCTGAGTGCTTGACCCTTTCTTGCCGGAGGAGGCCATCTCAGTTGTACTGCATTAGGAGGTCCAATTGATCCTGTCTACAGTTTAAATTAGGCCATCTCTGGACTAATGCACCCTTCGCCATTGACAGTCCAGATTTTAATCTACTGTATCTTTTTTTTCTCACCACAGGGCTCAGCACCCCGAAATACTCATTAACACTCCCCCAATTCTGACAAACTTGTTCTTCCCACATCCCGTCGTCGCCATTTTTTTGGCTCCCACGGCCTGTCTTTTTAATTCGTCTTCCCCAAGCAGAATAGTATTTCACACTCTTTTGTCGTTATTTTTATCTGTTGGACAACCTTATCTTGGTTCCATTCGCCTGTTACTGTTATTGTCTGTCGAACTTTCCATAATCCTCCCTCTCTATTTTTGTCTGTCTTGGACTCGGCGAGGAAGGCTGACAGAGAAGCTGAAAGGGAATTACAGAGTCCTGCGTGTCATTGAAGCCACTGAGAGTGACAGTGAAAAGCCAATAATGAGCCCTCCATCCTTATTTTCCTCATACGCTGACCAGACTTCTTCCTGTCCTCCAGGCCTGATCTTCCTGTGGTTCAAAGGTCATTTGTCTTGATACTGCAGAGACTATTACACGAGCACACTTTGAAAATGACTCACCTACATACTCATTAGAGTTAAATAAACCTAATTAAGTAAACATTTTGGATGATGGATTTTAGTAGCCTCGTAGCAATTACTGAGTTTCAGGACTATTGATTTATTTCACAGTAGAGCTACAGTAGAGTCTGCTGAACCTTGCCAAGAGACGAACTGTAGTGTTACATATATTATATATCCTCTGCTCGTTAATGTCAAGGAAGCTGACTACAAATCAAACAAATTCACTCTCTCCACACAGTCATTGACTGTTCGTGACAGTCAGAGCATCAACATCCCACGCCGAGTATCATTTCATTAACGGGCATGTTTATGAACCTATATGACTCATACGATTCATTGTTGGACAGTATTTGCTGTCTTAAGCAAGAAACTCTATTGATTATGTTGTGTATGTACTACTTGTAAAATCAATGGCATAAATCATCTTCTTCTTTCAGCTGCTGCTTTTAGGGGTCGCCACAGTGGATCACATGGCTCCGTCTCCCCGTATCCATTTCATCTCACCCACCCTCCGCACGTCCTCCTTCATTGAATCCATGAATGTTCTCTGAGGCCTTCCTCTTTTCCTCCTGCCTGGCAGCTCCATATTCATCATCCTTTGTCCGATGTATCCACAATATAGCCTGCCTCTGCACACGTCCAAACCGTCTCAGCTTTGCCTCTCTAATTGTGTCTCCAAAATCTGCAACCTGAGCTGTTCCCTCTCTCATATAGTCATTTCAAATCCTGCCCCTCCTTTGTTACCGGGATGGACGGGATTAGAATGAAAATAAACACGAAATATAGAAATTATGTCCAGGGAAAGACTTTCTACACAAAACTTCATTATTTCACTAGCAGCAGTAGCAGAAGGTGAAGGCATAATTACTTAAGCTTGTATTTAGGGTTATCTCATTAAATCTGCAAGGCGATTAGTAACAAACTGACAATATTTAATTCCATTTAAACCTTTTGTTTTTATTTCAATGGCTCCTTTAGCGAAGCCCCCGCTGAACAAGTTAGCGGGAAGGTTTTTGAGCCTAGAAAGATTACTGTAGGATGTAATAAACCTTATCTGTTCAATGCAAACTGCTTTACAAAGACCAGAAAATACCTCAGCATGGCTTATCATGTTAGCATTGTGCAGGTTGGTGCAATTGATTTGAATAGCATCTTGCTGGAGGAGGCCCATCCAGGCTTAAAGCAGATGGTTATAGCGCAGAGGTGGAAGTAATTAAATTGGCTAATCCTCGGTGAGGCGTCGTATTGACACCTTCTCGGGGCTCGTGCTAAGCTCCACATGCCACAACACTCTCCAAACAGCCGAGACAAAAGGAATACATGCTTTGCACAAAAGTTCCCGCTTTAAATGATCTTGTCATGTGCACGTTTGTTATGAATTCATTCTCAGCTTGGCACGGTGACAAAGCCCGAGGACACAATTGCCAGACACACTGTGGTTATGATTTTGGAACAAGTTTTGGATTTAGTCAGAATGGTTTCCATGGTGAGAGTAGGTTATTAGCAGAGGCAGATCCAGTAGGTGTCCTGCTTGCGCTCACTGTGTGCTAAATCTGCTCAGACACAAATAATGCATATTGCTAGGGGTGATTTTAGCCTAAAAATTCAAATTCAATTATTTCCTACGTGAAACTTGTAGGCTGTGCAATTTTCCTCATAATCTGTGATTGTAATCATCCCCAGCTGGTTCTCTTTGATTCACAAAAGGGCTTTCTTCCTCGTGCACAAGTATCAAGTGTGTTCAACACTACTGCTCCTTTCTAGCCTGCACACATGACTTTTATGAAATATAACGCACACTCTCACCTACCTCCACAGTTTTTATTATAAAGCTGTAAATCAGGACGCTTTAGTGCAATTCAGGTGTAGTGGCTCGTGAAAAGATGACTACAAGACATCATTTCCTCTTTTACTATGCAGCAAGCAACATGTTAACACACCTGTGTGGTCACTAATGAGACAAATGTTGGCAGTAGGTGGGCTTTAAAAATGTTGTTGGCAGTTATGTCTTGGCTGAGTAACTATTTACATTCACATTGTGCGACCTTCACAAAAAAATGCGGCTCTTGCTGGCCATTGGGAGCTTAGTGGTGTGTGCGAGAGAACGCCGAGGTACATTAATCCAGCAACGAGGTACATGAGGCATTGTCATAAATGGGATCTAACCTCTAAAGTGTGACTTCAGTGAGTCTCGGTGTGAAGTTTTAAACTTAATGGTGGCATTTAAGGTTGGAAAAGTGCCATGTTTTCAAGTCCAGAGCTAATATCTGTCACAAGCCTTATGAATATTTTTGCAGTGACCTAGAGCTTGATTGAAGGATGTGTACTCGTTTGAACTCTTTGCATGAAATGTATTGCGGTTAGATTTACTGTACACGGGAAGAATAGTGAAGTAAGATTTTATTTAAAACGTCTCTTTGGTGCGGTTTTATGCATTTTCCTTTTTTTGTTTGGGATATTGTGAATGTTGAAACAGCCAGACTGGGAGCTCCCGGAAAAGCAGAGGATGTTTGTTTTGGGTGAGAAAGTAAAATCAACAAAAACAGGCAGCTTTTGAATTCATAAAAAAAAAATCACTCATCTACCAAGTCACCTTTGTATTTATTACACTCGTGAACTCTCATCCTGACCCATATAAATGATGCATAGCTCACATTTAAGTCTGAGAGTGAAAAGCACTGAAAACTGAGATGTGTTGGCTTGCTGTACCACTATTTTCCCACTAACATCACAAACAATATGTTATTTCTTTGTGAGCTCTTCATGAAACCAGGAAATGATAAATACATAAGGTTCAGAGTAGGGTTATTTGAATTGATCTACATAATGAGACCTACACTTTCTCCCATGGGTCCATAATAACACAGGATAAGTCACCAGCACAAAGGTAATGGTAGATGGTAATTTACAGGGAATCACCAAGCTGAGACAGAAAGTCAGTGTGGAGGTGCCAAAATACTTATCACTGTGGATACAGTTAAGGCTAAACATTGTGGGTGTGACCCCTTGATTAACTGCTAATTCTAACCACTGAACTGGACACCAGGTAAATGTGCTTGGAGTTTTGTGCAACATGTTGTACGTCCACCTGGAAAGAAATGGGCTCTTTAAATAAAGATTTGTTTCCTTCCTGTTTATTTACAGTATTTTATGATAGATTAGAAGGCATCTGTGTCTGTGCATTGTGCCCACACAGCTTATGAATGCAGCTTGCTAACAAAGCTAGCGTTGGTCCAAATATGGTGCACAGGCATCACCATGGCAGCAGCCAATCACAACACATGTTTGCCATCTTTTATACAGTCTCAGGAATGGCCTGTCTGTGCAGCCTTGCTGCTCCTGGTGCATTTCTTCTAAAAGGCAGTGTGATTTCAGATCCAGTATTAAGATACAACAATGTATATATATTATTCCTCATAACATACATCAGATCAGCTGGTCCAGAAACTGTTCTTAGCTTTAGAAATGAGTTGTGATAGGAATATTATGTTATATAGTTATATAGTGTGTGGCCCAGACAAAGTCTTATATAAAGTTCCACAAATCAGGCCACTCTGGCACCGTTATTGTGCCTCGTGACGGTGAGACATCACCTGATGTGGAGCTGCAGAGCTGGAAGTCTGTGTGGGGACAGTAAAACACTCTGACAGAGCTGACATCTGCTGTTGTGGCAGGTGCAGGAGTTTACTTTCATGAGCTGCATGAGATACAAAGTCGCAGCAACATTACAGGGCCGTGATGCACTTGGGCTCAGCGTGAACTTTTGTTGAAACAGCAGTGCATGCCAAAACACGAGAGTAATGCTAAATAATGGGATTATTAGTTATGCACGCAAGCGGATACCGGGTGGAAAGAAATGAGGGAAGATGCATGCTTCCAGATGAAGAGGAAGCTTTTCCTCTGACTTTATTTATTAGTTTTAATCCAAGACCGAATGTGGCCAAAAGTGTTCAAATCCTTCTTCCTTTTAATGATCTGTCAGCTTATGTTTTTTTTAATATAGTGGTTTTGGTGTCAGGATGCGAGACACTGACACTTCTTTGCTTTGCTCATATGAAACAGCCTAACATTTTTCAACCACAAATAACTTTGAAGTGGAAAACTCTCATTAACTCTCAGATTCTTAATCTTAAAGAGGATGAAAACATGAAGAAACGGAGACAAATCCATTCAGCGACCAGCAGAACCCGTACTCCTACTTCCCATTTAACAACAGTTAAAAGGTTTTTGGGTGGAATTTCACCTCAAGGTCCATTCGGTGGGTATTCAAATTCATTCAGTGACACAAATCAGTTACATTTTTTATTTTTATTATTAAATATGAGACTTGTGTGAATTATTCTGGAGTTAGTCTTAGTAATTTCTGAACTATTCATAAAGAAGTGCTTGGCTTTTTATTTGCTTGGAGAAAAAAGAAAGAGGGAACAAACCAAAAAACATTTAATTACTGAAACATTAATTTAAAAATAACAGAAATGTTGTTAGTTTTTAACACGTAATTTAAGGTCCCTCATGAAAGGTCATGAAAATATAATTATTTTAATTCCTCACTGATTTTTATTTGTGTGCAATAGTCAACAAAGGTTATTTTACCGACAAACAGAGAAACTGAGAGACAGAAGGAAGAAAATCAGAATGACAGCTGACCAAGTGGGACAGAAACCACTTATTGATTTTGACTACTGATCTGTGTCACAAAATTGTCAGGAGATGCATCTTACTGTTTGACTGTGTGAGGAATGACAGCAGTGAACCTGGGAAACGGCCAAGAAACAAGTGCGCTAATCAATTCTTAAAAAGTTAAAACATTAAACATGGTAACATCTGATCAGAAATCCAAAAGCCCAATAGCTGTTTCAGGTCATGCATTGCCATTCTGAGACTTTAGTAACTTAGTTCACCAACAAGGGCTCAGAATTTTAATCATCAACCTTTGATGTTTGTTTTATGAAATGCATATTAGTATACAGGTGCATTTCAACTTGCATAACAGTTTGCATGCAGAACTGAATCATTAGATCTTTAACTGCCAAAGAGCAGCTCAGTTTACAGGAACTCACCAAGAATGTACTTCCATCTTTTGGTGGTCCAGCTGCTGGAATGTGAAGATATATTGAATTTTGGAGCCTTTTTTCATTACAAATTCAATTATCTGGCATTTTTGACCACTGGACTGACACAACGAGCAATCTGAGGAAACTGCCTTTGGTGCCGTGATGCGCCTTTTTAGAATAGAAATGCCTTTATTGTCATTATACAGATGTACAATTTACTTAAATTTTATTTGATAGGTTAACAGAGTGATTTAAAAATAAATAAACATTTTAATTGATAATGGAAATGATAGTTGAAGCTCAGTGTGAAACTCCATAACAACCCACTTACTGGAGTCATAGTGCTGCAGTCACAGTTGTTCCCTGAAGTGAAAGATAATGGCTCTCTGCTTTGTGTTGTGAATCGCCTCAAGTAAGAGAACTCTATTTCTGTCTTTAAAGGAACAGAGTTCACAGTTATCTGCACTGCATATGGAATTAGTACTTTTAAACAAATAAGATTTAATATACGCTATTTTACCAAATGGGTCGTTCTCACAAGCATATTTCTTCCATATTGGCTTCTCGTCATTGGCTCCCTCTTAAATCCAGAATTGAATTTAGACTATTTTTTGTCACATACAAGGTCTTGAATAATCAGGCTCCATCTTAGTTATGCTGCAATAGGCCTAGGCTGCTGGGGGTTTCCCATGATGCACTGATGCTTCTTCATTCACCTCTTTTCACTCTGTTTATGCATCACTCTGCATTTTATCAGTATAAATTTCTGGCTCTCTTCCACAGTCTCTCCAGCATGAGGAGCACATGACTGGCCCGCCCTGAGCCTGTTTCTGCTGGAGGTTTCTTCCTGCTAAAAGGGAGTTTTTTGTTCCTACCGTCACCAAGTGCTTGTTCACAGGTGGTCGTCTGATTGTTGGGGATCTCCCTGTACTGTTGTAGGGTCTTTACCTTACAATATAAATCGCCTTGTCAACTGTTATTGTGATTTGACCTTAAATTAATAACACTGAACTGAACCAAAGTGTTAGTGGTATCATGGCAAAGTGAATGGGAATGACAGGAACTCAACCACAAAGTGGTAGGTCACATAAAATCACAGAGCAGGGTTAGCAGGTGCTGCAATCCTTTACTAAACTTCCTGCTGAGTCGATCACTACAGACCTCCCAACTTGGCCACATCCTGGCCAGAGGCTGCAGGTGAAAATCACCCTTCTGGCTAACACTGGCACATTAACAGTAATGTTAACCAATGTGCACGGTTCCTGTAATATAACTGGAAAAAAGTAGCAAAACACTTTAACACTCCCAACTTTGTGGAAAGAGTTTGGGGATGGCCCCTCCCTGTTCCAACATGACTGTGTACCAGTGCACAAAGCAGGTACATAAAGACATGGATGAGCAGATCTGGTGTGGAAGAAATCGACTGTTCTGCAGGGAGTCCTGACCTCCACCAACAGAACATCTTTGAGATGAATTAGAGCAGAAACTGTGAGCGGAGCCTTCTCGTCCAACATCAGTGTCTGACCTCAGGAATGTGCTTCTGGAAGAATGGTCAGAAATTCCTGTAAACACCCTCTGAACCTTGTGGAAAAACTTCCCAGGCGAGTTGAAGCTGATATAGCTGCAAAGGGTGGGTGGACATCATATTAAACCCTATGGATTAAGAATGGGACGTTACTCAATCAATCAATCAAGTTCAAATGTGTGTAAAAGCAGACCAGCTAACACAATTTATTTTCTCTGTATTACTGTAGGCTCTTTACCATACGATATAAACTGCCTTTAGGCAACTGTTGTGATTTGGTGCTATATGCAAAATTAATTGGATTAAGCTGAATATAGTGTATGCACTGTAATAACTCCCTTTGTTCAATCTTCCGGGTTTGCCCAACTTGGAGGGGAACACAGGGAAGACCCACAGCTCCCAGGAAAGACTATATCTTTCATCTCACTTGGGAGCACCTATAGATCCTCTAGGAGGAACTGCAAATGTTCAGGAAAAGGACTCTGGAATATTCTGTTAAACCTGGTGCTACACTAACCCAACTTGACTGAAGTGGACAAAGATGGATGCATGGATGGATGGATGGATGGATGGACCCGCTTCTAAGCTCAAGTTCACAAACTGGTGTGTTTTAGTTGGCTGACTGTATCTAAATGAACCATCTGTGAATGGTTTCATTGACTGTTTGCTGGTTTAAGTATCCACACACAGCAAATTTCTGAAGTGAAAAATCTGGTAGTTTTAGGCAAAAAAGAGCCAAAGTGTTAAACCTGTGGAGTTTATTCTTGGGGTATATAAATTGTCAGAGTAATATTTTGGAGTGAACCGTCACTCCACGATCAAACTTGTGCAGCACACTGAAACCGGTCGTTGTAGTGAGGTGCAGTAACAGTGTTTCCAACTTAATGACTTTGTCGCTAGATTTTGTGACTTTTCAGACATAAAATAAAGGAGGAGGGTTGAATATAGAGCAATTGCACCTCATAACAGTTTTGTTAAATTTGTTATTCAAACATTAAATATTATGGGACAAAATTGATTTATGTTAAGTGGGTCTAGGCAAAGCATTAAAAGTGATTGTAGTTCTAAACATATTTCGGGTGGATTTTCTTCACTTTTTGTCTCCCCAAAGTTGCTATTCCTCTCTCGTACAGCCTGAATTACAACTACAAACAACTCCAAATGTCATACATGGAACAGAGAGGATGTCTTCAGCAGATAAAATTTAAGTCCAAATGGAGCTGATTAAAGTCTGTGTTTAATTAGAAAGAAGTAAGGTTTTTTTTCCCGTTATTACGGCCTATTGTGTCAGATAGGTTCCCATTGAACTGCCATGGGTTTTCAAGCTGCACATTATACCTGAGTGGACTATCAATCCTGATTATGTGTTGCATTATTCATAATCATAGGATAAAAATATCTTCTTTTTTAAGGCAGACAGAGCGCGTGAACTGTGGAGTGCCGGAAACCATGACAGATACTGATGCTCTTTAACTGCCATTGCTCGTTAATTGATAGAACCGTCTGCTTTTGCAGGAGTTTGTGTTTCCTCTCTAGCTGAGTGCACATTTTAGGGGTTTAGGTTAAATGATCCTTTTGTCTATTTTTGAACTTTCCAAACTGCCTTCTGGTTCCTTTTTGGGGTGAGTGGGACTCTTTTGTTAATTTTTTATCTATTTATTTGATTTTTTTTTATTCAATATGAATAAATATGTACAGATGTAGGATTAGGAAAGGAGTTTACCAAGAGTTTTAGATTTCTGTCTCAAGGACCCTCACATTTGATGGTACAGCCTTGATCTTTGAGTGCCAAATTTCTAGTGAAAAATATATAAAGATACATTGATAAAAACTGGAGTTGAGCAATTTACACAGTGACAGTTAGGTTGTTTTAATTGTGCTATTTGCTGCTATAAGGAGACAGGCGAGCCTGTCCTCAGAGTGAGAGCACTGGTCGTTTGGGAATTCACAAATTACGTCCAATATTTACGTTGTTGAAGGTTAAAAAAAAGCGACATCTAGCGGTCGTGGACAGAAGTGCGTGTAAATAACGTGTTCGGTTTTGTTTGGCAGACCATAGAAAAAGACATAAATATGTACCCGACCCTGACCCCGACCCCTAACCACAGAGAAACGAACATAAAAGGAGGTTAAAAGAGGTGAAAATGTAGTGGAATACGGCCAAGAAGACCACGTCTGACATAAGTCGACGAAGACCCACTTCCAGATTTGACACGCGAAGGCAGAAGTAGACGCGGTCATTTGGAAACTTAAATATAAGTCGTATTTCGGCCCTGTAGAAACGACGAAAGCCTACGTTTTGATTGGATGCCCTGCTTACCTGATGCCTTGCCTTCTGCTGGGCTGCACCCACACACCCTGCTCTCAACTCCCACAATGATCCTCCACACAAGTCGGCTCAGTTTGAAACACAGGTTGCTGTTGCTGACATTCGCTGTGAAATTCCAAACCCAAAAAAGAGTTTCCCAGGATTTCCACAGAGAAGTCTAAAAATAAAATAGCAGCCACACTGAAAGGGATCGCAAAGTAGACAAGAAGATGACCTTAAGTGGCTGTTTGGCCAAATTTGTATCAAGTACAAGTGTAAATGTTTCCTACAGTGCTGAGTTGAAACAAAAGTTACCATTTCTTCTGAGTTCATCGCAGTTTCCAGCCCTCTATCTTAAGCACATTTACATAATTTTTAGATGATCTAAACCACAAATGCATGTAAATTATCAATATCCTTCAAAAGATGAATTATGCTGCACTGCTTCAAGTATACGTGAATGCTCGTGTGTTTGAGTAGCTTCGAGCCCTGAGGGACGTTTTGTGCCAGTGACAGCATTTATCAATTCTTTCATATTGACGATGAAGCTATAATGTAATTTCAGAAATAAAAAATGATGCAGAGTGTAATGCACCCACGGCACAGTGTATTTGAAACCTATTATTCACCAACAACTTGTCATCAACAGTCATTTTTCTAGCTGCTTAGCGATGGTAAATGGTGACATTTGTATCTGTATAATCAGTGGAGGGTAGAGTCGGATTCACACTTGCTTGCGTGGTGCAGATGGTCAGCACTATAACCTTTTTTCATTTCTTCCAGTGAAAGAAAGACACCCAGAGAAAGGTAACACAATTACACAGAAGGCAATTAGTGCCTTGCTCTCAGCATTATTGAACTGAGAGGTGTAATTACGCAGATGAAGTTTGTGACGGCTATGAATATCTTGTATATGAGACAATGCCATTACCCAGTCCTGTTTTTTTAATTAGCATTTTGCTCATTTTTGCTGTGACATTAAGGGTAATGTTGCAGGGAGGAGGGCAGGTGGAGGACATGGGCACACTTTACATAACTTACACCGAGCTGTTCTTTTGTCACCTAATGTAGCATGCAGCACGAAAAGGTTGTATCCAGTAGAGCAATGCATCAACCAATAGGGGCCTTACGTGACTGAAGACTCATGCTTATACACAAAGACTCATACACAAATAATGTTGCATTCATGTAACCCTGCTGCAGAATATTCAGCAAATTTTTACAGTTGCACACTCCTGCAGATGTTTACATAAATATGTAGTACCTCCACGCTCACAAAAGTTAACAGTTGCAGGTGTTTTACTACAAATTGTGTGCACATACTTCTTAATTAGTTTTGTCCCAGAATATGATTTCACTTTATTCAAATTTATTCCTCTTGTTGGGAGGCAAATTCACTTAGACTGCAGTGGTTATCAATTCAGACACAGTTAAAGTAATTTGTTTTGTTTTGTTTTGTTTACAAAATTAATTATTTTAAGATTTGCACATTTTCCCCAGACTTTGAGGACCAAACCTGATCTGGGATCAAGCAAAGGACACGAGAGTAAAAGTTCAACAAGTTTATTAAAGCCACAAAATGTCAAAGAGTCGATGAAGACTGAGCTGTAAGTTGTTTGGCGTCTTCTTTCTGAGCGGGGCGGGTGATGGGCTGCAGGCAAACACGCTTCACCAGCAGATCTCCGTCTCATAAACAGGTTAGTCACAATGAGGAAGCATGTGCACAGAAGAGAAACAGGCGAGTTCAAAGTCAAAACAGAATTTCTCACAGCACCAACACTGCAACAGTAGACGCAACAATCTGGCAGCGACTGAGGAGATCTTCAGCCGTAATGGATAAGTAATCATCAGATTGCGCACAGGTGAATGATTACCCAACTGCTTCCAGGTGTGCAGCCAGGAAAGGAAGCGGAGCCTTGAGAAGCTCGGAGACACACAAACAGACATTTGTGCACAGAGACAGAGGCGACATGGAGAGAGCCAAAGATAGAGAGGCAACAGAAAAATAGGTCAGCAGAGTGCGGCGAGGGAATGACATGAATGTGCATTTCTGAATTAGAGGTTCCAAGAGGAAAGTTATGCAGTTCTCATCAAGAGCATTTTTCTGATGCTTAACAATACAACGTCTCAAAATCTGAAGAAAAGAAGATTCGTGAAAATTCATAACCTTGTTATCATTTATTTTAATATCTTTGTGGATTCCAAATTTTCCACTTCTGCTAACCTAAGACGGTGAGCAAAGCTTTTTTCAGTGACAGTGAAGAACAAAGGAACGCGAGCTTGTGCTGTAGACAGTATTGGGTTACGCTAATCATGTTATAGCTGCAATTATGATGTGACTTGGGTTATGGCGAAGTGTTTGAAGGGACGCAGCACAAAGGAGGAAGTGGAGGATTTCAGGTTTCCGGCTTTATTCCAAAACAATCCAAACGTTGCCGACGATATCGGAAAAAGTCGCTACATTTGGAACTAGTTGCTTTTTGGGAAATAAAAGTCAGAGTGGTGATGAAGTCTTTGAGGCTGGGCTGGCTTTCAGCTTTGTGTTCAAAAAAATATGTGTGTCCTCATTAGGGAAGGTATTTGTGTCAGTCGGACAGCAGCATATAATATACATATACAGTACCAGCATATTACTGGTATATTATACTGTATAACATTTCAGGCCATGTAACACAAAAGTAATGTACTGCTTTCTCTAGAGCAGGGGTGTCAAACTCAAATACACAGTGGGCCAAAATTCAAACTGGGACAAAGTCACACTCCAACATTGATATTTATTGAAAGAAATCAGATATAACGATGAACCTTTTCATATGGACCTTGACTAGTTTTGCTTACCAAACCAACCAAACTTCTTTTCATCTCTTCTACTTTCTGGCACCTTTGAGTCACGTCCATGTCCTCGTACTTGTCTTGGTGTTTCATTTCATAGTGTCGTCTAATGTTGTACTCCTTGGTTATAGAAACATTGGCTCCACGTACAAGACAAACAGCCCGTCTTTTACACATGTAAACAGATATTCTGCTTCCCACCTGCCTACAAAGCTCCTGTTTTCTGCCTTTCTTTTTGCCATTTTTCGGTGCCAATATTAGCATAAGGTTGCTCTATGACTACTGTCAACAGAGGAGAGGGTGTTTATGGGTCTTGTCATGATTTTTGCACCAAAACACCAGCAGAGCATTCTGGGATTTGTAGTATTAGCAGTACATGCACTGCAGGCTCCAGTACTGGCGCGCCAGCTCCGATTGTCCTTCGG
>VOQJ01041089.1:0-12982 GCA_015052665.1 Apistogramma diplotaenia | reverse complement strand
TTTTAATAATATTTTCTTTCTGTTTTTTTTTTTTATTATTGCTTCAGAGGAGTGAGTTACATCAGCAGATCAGTCACATCTCTGTGGTGTTCTTAATTTTTCTCATTACTTTCTATTACTGCATGCTTGTTCTGAGCCAAAGATGCAGCGTTTCCTGGAAACAGCTGTGACCACGGTGTGACAGAAATGGAGGCTGCAGTTCAGTTTAAACCACGTCTACTCAAAATATGGACATATATTTGGTAGAAATCAGAAAAAAAGTGAGACTCCTCCAACATGTACAGCAGTGCATGAAACCTGTTGCTGTGACAACACAAGCTTGGATGAATCTGATTGTCTGAAAATGCTTAAGAGGAAAGCAATCACTCTAAAGTCTGAGTACTTTGTTGGTCAGCCAGTATCTGTGCTTATGCATCTGTGTGTGTGTGTGTGTGTGTGTGTGTGTGCGCTTAAACAAACAGGTGATGTGAGGGTGGGTTTGTGAGAAAAAGAGAAGCAGCTATATGCAGAAGGGAAGACACATGACACAAGAAAGAGAGGAAGTGTGCGTGTGTGATGAACATGATTCAAACTACACCACTTGAAGAGGCTGTGTCTTCATTTCTACTTCTGACCTCTGAGACTGAAGCGGTCCTCATCACCTCTGTGATATCACTTCAATCTGCAGGTAAGAAATCACTCTTGGTTCAGTGTCTCAGAGGAGATTTCTACTTGATTTTTCCCATTAAAAGTGTTAGAATTACTACAAAGTTTAGCAGTTTGGTGTTTTTGACCACAAAGTACTTTTTGTAATATTAGATCTTTATTATTAGGACATTTGAGTTTCCCTTTGTTCTGATCCTGTTTATTTTCCTGTCTGTCCTTTTGTCATGTCTCAGGTCTCCTGTGCTTTTGTGTTCCAGTGTTGTGACTTGTCTGTGTTTCACTCCCATGTCTTGACCTTGTTAATTCCCTCTGTGTGCCAGTCCTCCGTGGTGTCTGCGTGTGTTTTATGGTTTGTCACTTCCTGTTTTATTTTGACAGTCTCATGTTCCATGTGCTTTGTGTTTAGTTTAGGTTCCTTTATTAATAGTTCCCTGCTGTTTCCGCTTGCCCTGATTTCCTTGTGTGTATGTACCGTAAGCCCTCAGTTTGTCTCTGCTCCTTGCTGTGTCATCGTCAGTGTTACCTTCTCCTTGCTGTGTGTTTGTCCCCTTGTAGAGGGTTTGCACAAACTCATTGTACAGCTGTATAATGACAATAATGCATTCTTTTCTATCTATTCTAGTTTGCCCTTCTCCCAGGTTTAGTGTTTTACTTTGGTAACCTGGTTGAGAGCTTGGTTTTTGTTATGTGTATTCAAGTCTCCTGCGACTAAAAGCAGTTTGAGTTAAGTTCTGTATGTGTCCTGCACTCGGGTCCTTCTCCCCACCACACAGCTAACCCTGACACCAAGGGACTCAAGCAGGACAAATACTTCAAAAGGCAATAAGCTGAACTCAGTGCCGCTCAGGGATCTTTTGCACATCTAGAAGACTATCCAAAAATACTATTACAAAAGAAGCCAGCTAAGATTAGGGTCCACATGTATTTATGTGAGATGTCTTTATGTTAATTTAAAACACTGAGATTTTGTAGTTATTTTTTGTTTTTTGCAAAAACTATGAACTGCAACATGTGTTGGTGTCATCATGTCATCAGCATAGCTCAACACAGGAAACACTTATTAGACTCGGGGCTTTGTTTACACATTTTTAAACACATCATTTGATGATTCTTTGACAGAACTAAATTAAATAGATCTCCGTGTAAATATCTTTACATTTAATTAGCTGTCGTGTTAAAAGTGGAAACTTTAATGTCTTTCAAACTTCATTTTTGATTTTTAATAAGAGGGTGTTTCATGTGGGGGGGTTGGAGTGATGCAGCTCAGACAGCAGCCTGTGGCTTTCTGAGGCAGAGCAGGACTCCGATCTGAAGGTTTTGTGGTTTTGAGCTGCTGTTGCTGTTCCTTTTAAAATGCTCTGCTTTGACTTCACTGTCATTTCTGAAAGCCTGCTACAGATCAAAATATCTATATTTAATACACTTCATCAAGACATCTCAGTGAGCAGTTACTGCTGTGGTGCATACGCAATTATTCCCTCCAACAGATGATTTTTGTGCTCCCCTTTCTATTGGTTAAACCTTGAATCAGGCTGTTTACCACTTTAAACACAAGAATCACACTGGTTCACACAAGTCTTTGTCAAAAATAAATAAATATGCTCACAATAGATGAGCAAATTTCAAATCAAAAGGAGGGACTATGACACAGAAGAAGGCCTGGTTTAAAATGCTGAAAGAAAAACTCAAAGGCAACTCCACCAGCTCGCAGCGCTCTGTGCGATCTCAGTGAGCTGATTTTATCAGCAATAAAAACAATTATCTTGCTTGTACCAGCTGTCATATGTGTGCAAAAGAAAATGAGTCTGCTGCAGGGCAACCATTCACACTCTCATTACCTCGCTGAAGAGCTACGGCCCACAAAAAACAATTCATTACACTATTATTAATTTTAGATTATTTCACAACATGAATGAGATGTTGCACAATTATCAGTTAAGAAAATAAGCTTCAGGCTCAGGTCCCGCACACTGGAACACCCCTGTGAGAACAAGAAGCACTCTGAGGGCATAAATCCTCCACCAACGCACTTCAGTCTGCACAGTATTTACTTTAATGATCATTTTGTATATATTTATTGTTTTTTCTTTATGTGTTTGCAGTGCAGTAAAAATCAGATGAGGGCAGCATGACAGATGTTTGCTTTGACTGCATAAATACGCAAGCAAAAATGTGACATTTAGAATCCCCATAAACCACCATCATGTCCTAAACGCTGACAATACAAATAAAGGCAGCAGAATTTTAATCATAGTTTAAGAGATAAAATATGTTTTATGAAAGTTTGACCATATTTGGCCTTGGAGAAGAGATCAGAGGTGCAAAGATGATATTTAGAATCCCCATAGATCATTTCTGATTTGCCTCTCGGATCTAAATGCTAGTCATCACATGGGACTGTGCTAACAAACCGAGGGCTTCAAGAACTCCAAAGGCAAATATGAGGCCCGTTAGTGCCAAAGAACTTAAATGTGCACATGCACAAGCTGGGGTTCTCCATGCAGCGTGAATTAAAACAAGAATAATCAGCATGATATTGCATATTATAAGTTATTTTTCATGATAAATGTAATACTGTGATTAATTTAGCTTTGCATATGTGAAATTTGCAAATTTGGGGAGATTTTTGTCTTTTTTACTGTTTAAAATACTACAGCACAATGAAGATAAAATCAGTTTAATTACTCTATACTGATAATAAAGAAAAATAAAACCATGTGGCAGACACAACAAGAGAAATAAATGACCTGTGATTGAACAGTGCTTACGCTTACAGTAGCAGATACACAGGCAGGAGGGTTTGCTTTTATCACATCATTTTATTTTCTAACCTTAAATAAACACAGCAGCGTCCATGTCTAAACTGCAGCTGCTACTTCAACCTTTTTCCCCACCTGAAGCTCTGATTCAGATGCTCACACAAAGCAAATGTAAGCAAAGTGAATCTGAAAACCAAAACAGGATTTTTCACACTTCCGAAAAATATTTGATCTTATTTATGAGCACAGACAATGATTTAATGCAGTTAGTTTCCTTTCAGTTTCACTTGCAGTTAAATGTATTTGACAGTTGTTTTATTGTACAACCTGGGTGATGGGAAACACCTCAAACATAAAGGAAGCGACCATCAGAGCTTCTTTTCATCTCTTTTTGTGAAGTACTGTATGTGGTTGAGTGTTGAGTTTCATGCTGCTAAACCACATCAAATGTGTGTCGCCTGGAAGAGGAAAGGCTGTGAGTCAAAAGGTCTGACGTACTTTATATGTTCTGTTGACATCAATCTGGTCATTACAGGCATTCAGGCATGTCAGCAGCCTTTAAAAGGCTCTGGTGAGAGTGCTAATTTAAAGAGAAATATAAAAAGCCCATTTACATGCTCCGCAGCCATAAAACACTTTGAACTGATGGTGCTGCATTAAAAGCTTGGCTGCACGTGCACTTTTCTGTAGAACATTTCTCAGATTAGCAACTTTCTTTAAAGCCATCACACAAACAAGTCAAACAAAAAAGACAATTCTCTGAAAAATGAACACAACACAACTACCCCCCCCCCCCCCCCCACACACACACACACACACACGCTGTGAGTTCTAAAATTACTGGTTGTTTCAATTGTTTAGTGTAAGATAAGATATCTGTCTAAGTATGGAGCAGAGAGGACCCAATGCAGGACACAAGCAGATGGAATGACAAAGAGGCCGATGCAGGTGTTCAAAAATTACTAAAAAAAATAATGAATAATATGCTCAGATATATCCAAACAGACCTAAGGTGCACAACAAATGACTTGACAAAAGTCAGGAAAACATGAAAAGTAGCAAGAATGAACGAACTCAGAGGAACATGGAAGGAAAGCAGGAAGGAAACAGGTACACGCAGATAAGACTAATAATAAAACACAAACAGAAAACAAAACCACAGAAAACTGGAAGTCACCATTCAAACAGATTGAGTAAAACAGGAACCGAAACAGAGGCTCTTAGAAGTTTTCCTCGGACAACCACAAAGTCAAAAAACAATCTCAATTTAATGATGTCACAAGAAGCAAAACTCACTGTTAGGATAAGAAAGAAATAGGTACAAAAATCCTACAATATTACAACATTGAGCTGTTTTTATGCTTCAATAAACTTTATTTTAGTACAAAGTCAAGTAATAAGGCTCTTGTGATGTCTTCCTCATTCTCTTCCTCACACCATGTCTGACATTTTGCCCCTTTTCTGTTCCCTCTTTTCCAGCCACATAATGTTTCCCAATACCTCTCTGGCCACTCACACACACGTGTCTTCAAAGGGTGAACAGGAAACTACAGTGGACATTGATGCCATCATGGACAACATCAGCATCGTCCTCTACACACTGACCATCGTCCTCGGCATCACAGGAAACTGTGTGGTGATCTGGGTGGCTGGATTCAAACTAAAGGTGGATATAAAGTGTATCACATGTTTCAAATACTTTCTAAGCTCAGTGAAAACTTTTAGAAATATTGCCAGAATTCACACTTTTCCTACAAGACAGTTTTAGTAAAGACAAACCATTGCAGGCAGCTATGCAAATACCATGCAATAAGTTGTAACCTGGATACCAGTAATTGCCTTGCACACGGACAGATTTCTTTGTGTGGCATATAAATGGAAGACACAGATGTACTTGTGTTTACTTTTCATGGTAAATTCTGTAAGATGGTTCAAAAGAAGGGCTTTACTGATGACAAATAATGGAAAAAATGTGTCAACTTCATTGTTTAAACAATACAAATTTAGTTAAGTGTTCTTGTATTAACGTTCATAGACTTAATAAAATGATATAGACTAAACGGAGATGTCATTTCATACTAGTAGGCCTTTTGGCCTCCACAAAGGCTTTTTGTGTAACCATTAAAAATAGGCTGATCTCATTGATTATGCTACACTCGTGCATTTTTAGCAAATAAGGAACTAACTAAATATTGAAAATATTATGTTAAGGAAAAGCAAAATGATAGAGGATCATTTGGGATTTTTTGTTATACACAATTTTTAGATATCAGATTACAGTACGGTTTTCAAAATATGTCTTAATTAGATCATGTAACATTAAAAAGTGAGGCAAAGCTTGTAGATGAATTATTGTTTGAAAAGGCAGAGTTAACAGATAGTGTAGCCTATCACTTGTAACAGTCACATATTCTACACTCTCTGTGAAATGCTGGCTTCATGGATTTCGCTATTGTGCTGTCTAATAAAAATGAATAAAAAGGTTAATGACTATGCAATATTTATATCCTAGTCTGGATTACAGTAAATCTCACCACTTACCAATAGGGACCAGAATCAGAGAAATAACATCACTGGCTAGTTTTTTTTTGTTTTTTTTCTTGAAGCAGCTGCCATCTTGAAAACCTTGTAAAATTGTCACATCGACTTTTGACTTCGGCAAAATAAAATAGCCTAAGTCACACTCTTCACATAGACCATTACATTAAAGGGGCAGAAATGCATTATCTATTCAACTGACAAGTTAGGCGATATAACCAGAGGTGGCCTGCATCATGAGGAAAGTATTTAGGCAAAAAAAAAGAAAAGGCAAAAAATGACTAAGGCCATTATTTTAACAAGGTGACGATATGGAGCTGCTAGACAGGAAGAAGCGAGAAAGACCACAGAGAAGATTTATGGATGTGGTGAAGGAGGACATGCAGATGGTTGGTGTGACAGAGGAGGATGCTGGGATAGGGTGAACTGCAGGTAGATGATTTGCCGAGGTGACCCCTAAATGGAGCAGCTGATAGAAGACGAAAAGGTTTAGCAAAAGTTTAGATAATTAGTTGCAGTGTTACTTCTCAGTGTGGACGAGTGGGGCTACATTCAATTAATAATTCATTACCAGGTTCAAATGTTATAAGTGCATTGAATGGCCATTATCAATTGTTTTTAGTAGCAAACAGGAGGAGGGTAATATTAGCAATATGCAACTGATAATCGCTGTTCAGTGGTCTGATCGCATCATAATGCTTCATGTAAATAACTTTCATTTTCTTTGCTTTCTCTTGTTCTCATTGTTGTTTTATTTTTTTTCTCTGCAGCCAAAGGTCACCAATGTGTGGCTGGTGAATCTGGCGGTAGCAGACCTGATCTTCTGCTTCACACGAATCTTCTCTCTCACTAAGAAGCTCTTCTTTGAGCACTGGCCTTTTGGCCTCTTCCTCTGCAAGTTCAACGGCTTCTTCAAATATGCCAACATGTTTTGCTCTGTCTTTCTGTTGGCTGTCATCAGTCTGGATCGAGTGCTCTGCATTTGGCGACCTGTCCTCACAAAGCGTCGACGCACCCTTTGGGCGGCAAGGGTGATTGCAGTCTGCATCTGGATTGCAGCGATCCTCTTCAGCATTCCCTACTTCATCCATCGACAAGTCTACATTGGCAAGAAGAACATGAGCAAGTGTTCTGTGGACCCAAAGGAGAAAGAGGAGGGGTACAATAGCACCAAAGTTGCTCTCTACTCCATCCGCTTCCTGTGTGGCTTCATAATTCCATTCATGGTCATTCTCATCTGTTACATCCTGGCCGGGCTGGGTATCCGACGCACCCGTCTGTCACGGAAGTCCCGCCCCCTGCGTATACTAGCCTTTTTGGTCATTGCCTTCTTCATGTGCTGGGCACCTTACCACTGCCTCCTACTGGTGAAAATGGTGGACTATAAAAATGCAGTGGTGAAAATCTGGTACCCTGTAGCAAAGGGTGTTGCCTATTTTAACAGCTGCGTGAACCCTCTGTTGTACTTCTGTATGGGGCTAGAAGTGAGGGGGCGGTTCAAACAGAGTCTGATGGGCATTTATAGAAGAGCTCTGGCAGATGATGTCGATGGACAAACGACTCAGTCCAATGATCGCTCTTTGGATGAAAGCTCTGGGTCAAAGCACAGCACTGTTGCAGTGGCAGGAAGGACGCAGACAACAATGGATGTAGCTAAACTTTAAGTTTCTCCCTCTGATCCTGAAGCTTAGAAGAACATACATATTCATGTTTCAACCTATCAATAGCAAAACATAATACAATCATCATAATATGATAGTACCAGATCCAGTATTTCAGAGTAAAACAGTATAAGTTCTCAGGGTATAATAATGATAAGCATTCACCTTCTGTATGACTGGGTTGACGGTGGCTCAACAAAAAAGCCTTCACCTTAACCTGAATCAGCGGTGCTGATGTTTCATGAGAGAGGACAAAATGAACAAATTAGATGTCAAACCGACATCTCTCCATGATATCAGATTATTATGATATTATGGTATTTCTAGCCACAACAACCCATAGTCTAACAAATCAAATTTACCAGTGGTTTGTTAAGCCTTTGCAGCATTTGTTTCTGCCATCATGTTGGTTGTAGAACAAAAATTGTCCATATTTAAATACGTGGGTGGAATGCTAATTATTCTAACAGTTAACAAGGATCACAGGCTGACACAGACACCTGTTAGCCAAATGACATACAAATCAAATGCTAGAAATTGGAGTACATCTGATATTATAATTACTGGTCTTAATGTTATTTGTCAGTTAATTCCATTACAGATTTCCCAACAGCAGGCACCAACAGCACAGACATGGTTGAGATATCCAGTTCATTGAGAGGAAATGGTGGAAGTGAAGTGTGGCTACAGCTTCCAGTTTCTGCATCCACCCAGCAGTCAGAGTATCCACACACACAAATCTAAGCCTAAGCACGAGATACATTAAAAAAACCTTTCTGTACAGTTGCCATGAAGGATGAAATTAGTTATAGATTTTGAAAATATCTCTTTATTTCAGCAAGTTGGAGGTCCTTTGCTATGATTCCACTACTCAGCACAAGTTCACTCGACTGCACGACTCGCCACAGTCAAGGTGTTTCCATTGCAATTGAGTACCATCTCAATGTAGGTGGAGTCAATTTAGCATCATGGGCAGTAGTCTCTTGACGTAATTTGTATGTGACACGACAATGGATGAGATAGAAGCATTGCTATAGTTCCAGCTCGGTGTATGGATTTTTTGTGAGGCACAGGGCAAAAGAAGAGAGCCAGAGAAAGTTGTAGGAGGTGGCACGCAACACTCAGGAAAAGTACAGGAGACTCCGGGAAGCTATAGATGAGTATCATGTTGACGATGAAAACATATGAACTAGACTACATACTGCATGAGGGTAAGCTAACAGTAGCAAAAGTCAGTTTCAGATGTCTCTCTTGTTGCAAAACAACCACTGCAAACCGTCAGTCTGGGCGTTATTGTTCCTGCATTCATGAGAGCATAGTGGTTGCAAAACTTCAGCATGTTCTGCATAATTTACATGAAAATTCTGGAAAGACCTATGAGACTGCATGGGATGTACCGGTAGCTGCCGCTCCTCAGCCTGTGGTGGCATTGGCACAGGGTGTGGAGGAGGACCCTCTGATGCAGGACATCTTAAGCAACAATTAAACACATGTAGTTTTATTGTGTGACATTGAATTTGTCAATTGAACATTTTTTTAACCTTTTGCAGATATGTCTCCACCTCTGTTAATTTCCACAGCCCACCAATATTTAAAGACAGGCTATGAGCTAATGAACTGCACTAACTGTCCAATAATACAGATGCATTGCAGAATTCCTTGGTACAGTGAAGCTGTACCTACAGTCTCATGTGTCATCTGTATTGGAAAATCCCTGACTAGATCAATTCAATTGAATTTCAATTCAGTTTTATTTGTACAGTGGCAAATCACAACAAACATTCGCCTCAAGGTGCTTTTAATTGTAAGGTAAAGGCCCTACAATAATTACAATTACTTACAATTGTAACTACAATCCTGTTCTGTGATGACAGACAAAGTGGAAAATAAATAGTATGTCTGCATTTTCTGAAATGTGTGTGATCGTCAAAACAAAAAATCAAAAATGAATGTTTTGTTTCCGCTGTTGACTCTTTCCTGCCAGTGTTCATACAGCACAGAAAATCTCGATGGAGAATTATACAAAGGTCGTCAATTTTTTTATTACCGAAATTAAAAACAAAACTATATAACGCGCAACATATAAAGTGCACACCTCCTGAAATGAAGGAATGAGTGACCGGGTGGGAGTGTAAAAATGTAACAGCTCAAAGAGGTGGGGCAAGTCCATTTAAAGATTTAAAAGCAAATAAAAGAATCTTAAAATGGATCCTAAATCGAGCAGGAGGCCAGTGAAGTGAGGCTAAAACAGGTGAAATGTGCTCATATTTGCAGGCACCAGAAGCCACCCAGCAGCAATAGAGGATCTGCTAACCCCCATATGAAGTGCATTACAATAATCCAGCCTAGTGGTTACAAAGGTGTCGATTACTGTTTCAAAATCTTGCCTCAGGTGGAAAAAGCTAGACTTCACTACAGCCTTAATATGGCTATGAAGCTTCATGTCAGAATCTATTTTGACTCCTAGGTTTGTGATGGTTGTCTTGAAATACTGTGCCAGAGAGCCCAGATCTACCAAAGGGGTCACAGAATTGTTACCAAAAACCATCACCTCTGTTTTACTCTCACTGAAACTTAGGAAATTTAGAGCCAATCATTAATGTCACCTAAGCATTTAATTAATTGTGCCACTGAATAGGAGTTATTCCTTTTCAGAGGCACATATATCAGCATAACAGTGGAAGGAAATACCATATTTTCTAAGTGTGGGCCCAGAAGTAGTAGATAAAGGAAAAAGAAGAGCGGGCCTAGAACTGAACCCTGTGGTACCCCACACAAGTGGAGCAGTGGAGGACACAAGACCAACTCTTGCCTGTCAAGTGAGACTTAAACCAACTCAGAGCTGTGTCCCTGATTCCAGCCCACTGCTCCAGATGAGAGATTAAAATTTTATGGTCCACTGTATCAAAAGCTGCAGTTAAATCTAAGAGAACAAGAACAACACAATCACCTGAGTCAATGGCTAAAAATATGTCATTAAGAACTCTTAAAAGTGCTGATTAAGTGATGTGCAGGGGTTTAAAACCAGATTGGAAAACTCAAAAAATATAGTGCTTATTTAAAAGGTCATCAGCTAACTGTAAACTACCTACTCGAGGATTTTTGATTTAAAAAAAAGCAGACAAGAAATAGGCCTAAAGTTAGCCAAAACTGTGGGATCCAGACCCGCCTTTTTTTAATCAGAGGCCACACAACAACATGACCGAAGACTACTGTTTATAATATTGAATACAGCTGGCCCAACAAAGGGAAAAATGTATTTATTGGTGGATTTAGAACACTACTGATGGTTTTAAACAACACACAAGGCTTATGACAAGAGACAACAATAGTTGAGAAATATTTAGTCTTGGCATCTTCCACAGCTGACTAATGGCCTCGACACACGGGGAGCGACAAACGATGGCGACAAATGGCCCACATCACCACTGAGGTGAAACCGAACACACGGGAGGCGACGAAGACAGCAGCATTGGGAATCGCGCTCTTGTGTCACTCAGGTCGCTTGTCTCGAAGAAATTTGATTGGTTATGTGTGAAGTGTCATATAATATTGGAAAGTCAAACACAGCTAAAATGATGCTTTCCTCCGTGTTGAAAGTTGTTGCAGACTGTAGCGTGCAGCATTCTCTTCTCTCATTGGTCAGTCAATGGTCTTTCAACCAATCGCTGATTGGTTGAGAGCCAAAGCAAAAGTAGAACATTTTTCAACTTTGTTTCATCGCGTCGCCTGGTCGTGTGTGCACGTCTACGTGTATTATTTCCAAGAAGTGCATCTGAACAATTCTACAAAAATAATTTTTGCACAATTACATTTCAATTGTTCATATGATTCAATTTTTTAAAATCAATTTTTGTGTTGTACTTTTGTGTGAAGTCTCAGAAGAAAAGTGGAACTGTGTTAAAACGGAGACAGAGGGAAGTGAGACTATTAAAAGGAAAGCCTGTAATAACTTCAGTCACTCTGTCTGAGGTCATTTTGAAGGTTAGATGAATGGAAAATGGTCAGTATTACCCAAGACTTGGATTGTTTTTTTTCCTCAGAAATGCTTTGAAAGGACAGCAAAAACACATTACCAATTGTAAAACACTTTCAATTACCAATGCTTGTGTGTGTGTGTGTGTGTGTGTGTGTGTGTGTGTGTGTGTGTGCGTGCGCGCGCGCGTGCGTG
The DNA here is from genome assembly GCA_015052665.1 of Apistogramma diplotaenia. Lineage (NCBI taxonomy): Eukaryota > Metazoa > Chordata > Actinopteri > Cichliformes > Cichlidae > Apistogramma > Apistogramma diplotaenia. Next base: position 1,208 of record VOQJ01041089.1, on the reverse strand, counting down.
CGCGCGTGCGTGCACGCTACTGCAGAGGAGGAGCGGGCTGACACTGTTATGGTAGTCAACCATTATGAAACTGAATACTTAGCAACCAGCTCATAAAACATAGCTAGAAATTATGTACTCTTCAAGCTACTTACACATCACTTAGATACCTCTGTGTGCAGTAAGATAGCACTCACTGTTCCTTATGCTTATGACATTTCTACCATGAAATCAGCAACATATTTCTACTATAACATAACTGAGTGTATATTCACCTGAAAAATAAAACTCTTTCTTTTAATTCACCTCTTTTTACTCCGTTTAATATCGCGGCACATTTATTAATTACTTATTATTAATCTGTCTCTCTTCCACAGCATGTCTTTTGCCCTGTCTCTCTCTCCTCAGCCCCAACCGGTCGCAGCAGATGACTGCCCCTCCCTGAGCCTGGTTCTGCTGGAGGTTTCTTCCTGTTAAAAGGGAACTTTTCTTTCCCACTGTCGCCAAGTGCTTGCTCATAGGGGGTCGTTTTGACTGTTTGGGTTTCTCTGTAATTATTGTAACATCTTTACCTTACAATAAAAAGTGCCTTGAGGCGACTGTTGTGATTTGGGGCTGTATAATTAAAATTAAATTGAATTGAAGCAAACAGGCACAGAGAAAAAGGTGTTGAACTCTGTGTGAATTTTGGAAGGAGCTACAATGTCCCTTTGTGCAAAGAAAACATTTATTTATTCCTTTTTCAGTTATATTTCTTAATAAGCAGGTTAGTACCCTCAAACTGAAAGAAGTGGCCAGTTTCAATGTGATTCAAGTACATCTCTAAATGAGCAACTTAGCTTTCTGTCTTAGCCCAACTTCCTCCCTGGTGAGGTTCAGCTGAGCTGGCTAAAGCAGAACAAAACAAAGTGTTTAGTCAACAAACAGAACTTTATACGTTGTGTAAAAAGTTGAGATGAGCTAGAAAAAAAGGACAGCGGATGTGATCTAATTATTAGATGTTTAGATTAGATGTTCTGTCCCCACTACTGTTCTGCATAGGCCTGAATCCCCTCAGCCAGATCATCGACAAGGCTGGCTATGGATACCAACTAAGGAATGGAGTGAACATCAGCCACCTCCTGCACATGGATGACATCAAGTTGTATGCCAGGAGTGAACGAGATATCGATTCACTGATCCATACAACTAGGATCTACAGCAATGACATCGGAATGTATTTTGGGCTG
>VOQJ01041084.1:0-15630 GCA_015052665.1 Apistogramma diplotaenia | reverse complement strand
AATATTTTATATATAGAGAGAGTTTGGTTAAAAAAATTGTGAGACACACGAGACAGAGAGATTATATATATATATATATATATATATATATATATATATATATATATATATATGTATTTAAATAAATTAATTAATAAAAAATATATATGTAAATTTACATATACATTAAAATAGATATTAATATATATATTAAAAATATATATATATATGTGTGTGTGTGTGTGAGTGTGATTTCAGTTGTTCATCATCTAATAGCAGAATAAAGAGCCAGCTTTTGAAGCTTGTGAGGATTGAAATAGCTGATGCTGATGCTTTGCCTAAACTTTATTTTAGTGTCCACAAGAGATTTCTGAACTCTGCGTTTGATTAAAAAAAAGTTGAACAAAGGAAAATGAACTCTGTGACGCACACTTGTTAAAGGGCAAGCTCACATCTCTGAAGAAGAACTGAGCAGTCAACATGATGAGAGACCAAACAACAAAGAGTGACACCTACATAATTTCAAACATCATTCAGAAGACAACATCAGTCAGCTGCCACCCACAGTGCTCACATGCAGGAACTATAAAGCGGTGAGCACGTAAAGACAAATAGAACAGAAAATGAAAGCTTGCAGATTAAGGTTTTACATGGCCTGCACATGCTTGAGTGTGTACTGTGGGGAGCTTGGAAGGTTTCCACAAACAGCTTATGTTTTGGCAGTCTTTACGTACTGAAGCACACAATCCAGGAACGTAAAAGTGGGACTTGTGTGAAGCATTCATCAGCATGTCTCGCAGCATCTTTTCATGATACGCTGGCTGACAGTGGTTTTGAATTACTGCTTTAAAGCAGCTTGATGAGGCTCCATCCTGCCAGGATAAAAAGATGATTTGAAGTCATAGTGACTGCAGCTCTTGTTCGTCCAAAACAAGCTCCTCAAGAGCTGTCCTTATTATCACAGAAATTCCTGCATATCTGCAGCACACTTAGAAACGTCTTTGGCAGTTCTCACAGCACGCACACACATGCTAATTCATACACACAACATTCACTTAAAAGCAGGCGTGTTCTGACGAAGCATCATGTTAACCTTATTTCGTAAGATACAGCAAATTTTCAGAATTATAATTCACATTGCTGCTATAAAGTGCATGATATTTTGTGCATTTTGAATGGAAGGATATTTAAGTGTCTCTTGCACTGTGACAGCCAGGATAGGCTCCAGCCCCTCTGCCACCCTAAATTAAGCAGTTAAGGAAATTGAAGAATGGATTTTCAAGCCAAAACATTAAAATGGCCTATAAACATATCAAAGCCTCTTATCATAATAATAATGAGGCATAAAATGAGGAGTGATTACTGTAATTATTGTGCTCCCTCAAATAGTGGCTTTTATTTATCTCACAGGCAGCAAATAATCTATTTGTATTAGACACAGGTTTAGACACAGTTGGACAAGCATTGAGTCACTTGACTTGATGTAACTCATTACTTTATGGCATAAGTTGAGTTCTTTATTGATTTAATAGGAATTGAATGGTAATACACATTTCATGGCATTTGCACTTGATGGACTGCATAGCCAAGGTACAACAGAAAAAATAAAAAATGTAACTCAACAACCAGGTCCAAGGAGTGAGCCCTGTGGGAACCACCTGAACAGGTATACCAGCGAGATAGAAGCCAGCAGAATAAACCAGATGTTCTCCACTTACTGTAACCATGCAAGGTGTACTCTCCATGGCATATGAGAACCCTCCCCAGCCCCCCACCAATGTTGGAGACAGAGCAATACTGGAAGAGCATATGCGAGAAAGATCCATCACACAGTTCCAATGCTCAGTGCCTAGTGGATCTAAGAGCAGACCACAGCAACCTCCCTGAACAGGAGCCAGAAACCATCACTGTGGCAGCCATCCAAGAAAAGCTGGACAGCACCAGGAGCTGATGATTCACACCTACTGGCTAAAGAAGCTAACTACACTCAATGACCACCTGGCAGCACAAATGAACCAGCTGCTAGAGGCCAAGACACACCCAGAATGGCTGACTGAAGGCCGGAGGGTCCTGATCCCCAAAGACCCCCAGAAGGGACCGATCCCATCCAACTCCCGACCAATAACCTGCCTCAGTACAACATGGAGACTCCTGTCAGGCATCATAGCAGCTAAGCTGAGCTGGCACATGGCTCAATCCATGAGTGGCACAATCCCATTGAGTTCTCACTCAATGGGATTGTGGAGAACAACACTAGAAGCCAACTTCAAGCAAAAGTCACGATCAAGTGCGAAATCAATTGACTGATTGACGCCACTAGAAACTCCTGTGATCTACAGCAATGACACTGGAATATCACTCGAACTGGAGAAGTGTTGTTGGATGTAAGAAAGAGAGGGAAGGTAGTCAGGACGGAGGGGATTGCACTACCAGACGGCAACATTGCAGACATCGAAGACAGCTCCAAATACCTTGGAATCCTACAGGCAACGGCAACCACGAAGGGGGTCCATTCATGGCCCAGTTCTTTTTCAATTTGGGGAGGAAACTGTGGAGCAAACTTCCACTTCACATCCGGAACAGTTTTTCAACAACAGTTTTTACTTTTAAAACCCGTTTGAAAATCCATTTTTATTCTTTGTGTTGTTTTTACTCGGTTTCCTGTATTAACTGTTACTTTATCCTATATTTTATGTTATTTGATTATTTTAGCTGTACAGCACTTTGGTCAAATGTTATTGACCTGACCTGACATCTTCAGAGCTCCCCTGTGGGTTACGTGTGAGAAGGGGCAAGAGTGTCTCACCCTGACTATCATGATCTTGTCAAAACTTAAAGAGTGAAAAAGGCTGCACAAGCCAACACATGCTGCTTGCTACACTTTATTTTGCTAATAGATGATTTGAAATGTTTTTAAAACGGTTGGTATTTTGTCTTCACCTCGCTGTCGACTAAAAGTCCCCTAATCAAGGCCATTTAATTTAACTCTTCTGATGCAAAGAGTGATGAGTTTGTAGGAGAAGGTCAAAAGTCTGTCAGTTAAAAGCTGAAAATGTATTCTTTCAGAACTCTGAATAAATTAGCAGGAAATAAGCTGCTAAGTTTATCTTGGCTTCAGTTGTTTATTGCCTTTCTGCTGCTCTGTAGCATTCAGCACTTTATATAAATCCACTGCATGCTCCAGTCATGAAACTCTCCCCTGGGGGATTAATATTTGCCTTATCATAATGCAGTCACACTAAAAAAATGAAGAGCTGTCTCCCTTTTCAAAAAAACAAAAAAAATAACTATGGTGCTAATGTGATTTTTAAAATTTAGCATAACAAATTGCCTAAAATGAATGCCTGCATTTACAGCAATATGACATGTAGTGCACAGTGTCCCTGCTTTCATTATATAAATTGTGGTGACTACAATGATAAAACCTCACACAGTCCCATGGACCACAGAAGCATGTTTCAGTTGAGTCATTTACATCAGAATGTTACTAACATCGTAAAAGCACAAAATATACAGTCGTACCTCGAGAAACGACACGTAATTCTGAAACTCTCGGATGCAAACTTGTCGTGTAACCTTTATTCACACCGAACACGCTGGAGTTTTGCAAATAAATCGTCCTCATAAACAAACTGTGGAAAAAATGCAGGTGACATCAAGCGATGATGTAATGGGTCCTGATGTTCCTAAACAAGAGCAGGAAGAAGCAGAGATGCTGGTTCGTCAGCTCCTGAGAAAGCAGCAGCAGGGAGAGTTTCATGGTTTGAACCCGGAGCTGAAGCTGCAGAGTTGGGATCACATCTGAGAATAATTTCAGAGAGCTGAAGCAGCATGTAGCTGTGAGTCTGAGGAAAAAGTGTCATTTTACTGTTCCCACATCACTATTCACTACATCAGTGCACGTTTTGAGTTATGAATCACGTTGCCAAATGCAGCGCTCTTATGGTCTGATCTGTTTGTTCACTTCCGAAAATCGGAAAAATCGAACTTGATCCGAAAAAATAAATGCTGCAAATACGTCCTGTGAAATGAGCGGCTGCATTAAGATCAAGTGGGTCAAAATATTTTTGATGCACGAAACATTGGCAACTGAATTTAAGCATGTGTGAGGCCTTGAAACAGCACTCTCTTACAGCACTTTAAATGACTTGACTCTGCACAGTAAAACATGAGAATAAGAGATGAGGGATGCGAGAGGATTGTGGGAGAGAAGGCCGACATGCCAACTATCGATGGCGTCCCGAAGCTCGGCTCGTATCCTGGAACTGAGCTCGTATCTAGAGCAGAAACTTTGCTCGAGCCGCGGCTCGTATCTCGAAAAACTCGTATGTGGAGCAGCTCGTCTCTCGAGGTACCGCTGTATATCAAATATCAGACTTGGTCACTTATTTATTGAAGAAAATGATACATTATTACATATCTGTTAAGTATGTGACTGTTTGATTCTAGTATCAGGTGTGATGTCCTTGTGCAGCAATCACATTTCAAGTCACCATTGATCCCTTCTGCCCAGCTTGGAGAAATTCCAAAAAATAGACATTGAAGTGATGGGTTTTGGTTTTGTCAAGCAGTGTGGTGGCTCCAGGAAACAGTCAGAAGTTATCAAAAGCATGTGACCAAGCTGCAACTTTATAGGGGACATTTAGAAAAGTAAGCTAATTTATTTATATGGCACCTTCCTAGATAAAACATCACAAAGTGCTTCACAACAATCAAAGGAAAGCAGCGATACACAGTAAACACACACAAACCTCTAGTTAAAAGCAAGCCTGTGCAATTGAGTCATGAGCTGCAGATCTCAGCAAGAGTAAGGTTTCCACCACATTTAGGAGACCTTTTAATGATATTGGTGCAAAGTTCTCCAGGCTTGAAGGCCGAGTGGGAAGTGAGGCTGAAGAAGATACAGGGGGATTTATGCTAGCGCTGATATCATAGCTCTGATATCATTTACTTTTCCAGTGAAACCAGATAAAAGGTTTGAGTGGCTGTAGTAGGAGAAGCAGGTGTAACAATCTGATTGTGTCAAATAGCATTTTTGGATTTCATCTACTCTTGGAAAGGAACAGAGACATAAGCAGCTCTTCCATCCTTCACCATGTTATTAAGTTCCTTTAACTGAATTAGCTTTGCTGGTTTCCACAGATGCTCCACTTTCTGACAGGTTCTTTTCAAAAAGCAACTCCTATCCTTCATCCAAAGGGGGAGGGTTTGCTAAAAGCAGCTTCTCTTATTTTAAAAGGAGCTATTCTATCTCACATATAGAGACACTGATGGTTAAAAGAGTGATTTTAATCATGGAGGAGGAAATTTGTCACAAACACATGTGGAAGAGATAAACAACCAAAATTAAGAAACACAAACATGATCAGAAATGAAAAAAACCTGAATATTAGTGTGTGTGTGTGTGTGTGTGTGTGTGTGGAGGGGAGGGGGGTGTATTTTCACTGTGAGGCTTAGAGAAAATCCTAAAGACATTCAAACTTGTGCACACAGTTTTTGTTTCTTAAAAGAAAGATAAAGAAATCATTCAAGCCTCAGATGACAACAGTGATGAGTGTCTCTAAACTTCTGACCACAACTGTAATCTGCATGTGGCAAAAACAAAACCTTAACCCTACATGAGTCATCAGTGGTTGGGATGTAGCTGAGCCATAGTAAAACGTGATGGAACCTGTTTGTCAGGACATCTATCGACAGTTATTGGTACAAATCAGAATTCACTGATTCATCAGCGATGGAAAGCCATCGCGGCTCCTCCATGTTCCACTGACGGAATGCAGAACCAAATCATTTACGCCGAGATGTTCTAGTTTGGTTTCATCGCTCAACAAGACATTCCTCAAACAGCCATATGAAGATGAACCTTTTTGGTCTCCCAGACTTTTCTATGCCATGATATAGTGGTTCGCCATCTCAAAGCTGTAGCTGAAGTTATCAGAAATGGCAGTTGTTGTGCTATGATTAACCTTATCAAAAAGCTATTATGAAATTGTGACTTTGATGGATATATCTTCTGCAAATGCAAATAAACTATCCAATCTTATTGACTGTTAATCAGTGATTCCAAAATCAAGAGGTTTTTTTTCTTAGACTAACCCAGTGTGTCCCTTAAACATTCAAACATTAGAGCAAAAAATGCTTCAAAACAGAGCAAAAGGATTGATGGTAACAGGGAAGGTTCAGGACACTGATGTGACGCATGTATGATGAAGTAAAATCAAATAAGTATCAACAGAGCAGCAGGTAAAGCAGTAACACAGGTGGTGTTACCTGAAGCGCTTTGCAGCACGAGGGAGCGAACTACAAAAGAACTTGACCGACTCAGAGGGCTGCTGTTAGAAATGAATGAGCATGCTGAGTCATCTTCACAAAGTTTAGTCCCATTAGCTGGGGGGAGTCAAAGTCGACTGAACCTCGAGGAAGTGTTATGAAACCACATTAACATCAAAGCGCAGCCAGTCACCGGCTGTGCAGAAGGAAAACCTCAGCTGAGCCTTTACACCGCAGAGGAAGCTCAGGACTGAGCCTGACTGTTACACCACGATTACTGTTCTCACTTAATCCGTCCTCTGACAGGAACACTGACAAACTGAACCTCCATCTCCTGAGCTGGAAAAATCTGCGAGACTGATAACTTAGATAACTCCACTATTAAAGCAGCACAAGTTTTTCTTGCTTCTTAGTTTCTGCTGCGACAACAGCCTCGTCCAGAAGATATTCATTCGCTTGTAAGTGCTCTGTGAGTAGAGAATGATTTAAAGTTACTGGCACTGCACAGCAGCTCCGTGAAGTGACAGATGGAAGAACATGGCTCGGCAGCCATGACTGACAAAAAGGATAAAAGACTGTGAGAAAAGTGCTTCTGTGCTGTTAAAAAAGAAATAAAGCTGTTTGGTTTCTTGCTATGATGCTGATGAAGACTTGTAACCTGCATCTAATTAATGCAAAATCAACATTTCTTTGTTGGAAAACTATGAACGCAGGCAGCAGTAACAGAGCGTTATGGTTCAAAAGACTAAACATTGTTAACCACAAATAATAAAAGAGCATCAAAAGAAAACTGAGCAAACACAGATAATATGGCACAGCCATGAACAAGGGATTGATGATCAAAGCGATCCGAAACAATGCGGCTTTTTGCAGTTTATCCAAGGATCTGAAGATAATGATTTCTCACTCAGCCTTCTTCTATAAACAAAGGCAATCTGCAAGAGAGACAATGTTGTCTGCTGAAGCATGAGGCATTATGGTTATTTTACATGCATTTTTATTCCTCAAAGCGAGAGGCAGCGTTCACACTTGCACTGCAGACCTGCACTTTTCTCCGACTGTTGACATCAGCTGGTCTCTGACCAGCCAGTACATTTGTGTGGGTCTCAGGTGGTGCTGATGTGCAAACAGAGCAGTTGATCTCTGCATCCGCCCGATGCTTTTTTTCTGCCGGTGAATGGGTGTCACCTGTGCTGTCTTCTGCATAGTTAATCGTGGGAGCTCGCGTGTGTGAGCCAAACAGAGCATTCCCAGTAGTGGACAGCAGCTCCTCTGTAGCGGACCATTTCATGCCGTGCGCTGCATGTGAGAAATGATAACTGGAAAACATCCATAATCATTCTGCTGCAACTGTTCAGCCCTTGTATATGAAAAAGGCAGCCATGAAAACAGGGTGATCATGAGCAAACTCCCTAAAGTTTACAAAGTCATAATTTGTCATTTTTGAAAACTTAACCGTTCCCCTGCTGTTTTAAGGCACCTTGTTTGTGAATCTGCTCTCTTTTGCACGGCCAGCATGAAAAAGGAAACAGAAGCATTCAGATCTGAAAGAAAAGTCTGGTTGTTGAGACGTCTCCGGGGAAACCAGCCGGCTTCTCAGCTGATCTGTGACCTCAGTAAGCATTTAGCTTATGGTTTATGGTCTCCGTCATTAATTTCATGATATTCATTTTTCAAATCATAGTTTCATTTAACTTTAGTCAATAGCATGCATGCTTTAGGGCAGGCCTCACTTTACCAGCAAGCAGCTAGATTATGAGGCCTTACTGCACCTCTTACTCAAAAACAAAAGCAAAGGGTGACATCATGGCGAGTACATCCATCTTTAATATACAGTGATTGATGAAAGTAATCTTTAGACTTTCATTATTTAAGGTTAACCATCCAAGTTACAATAACCAGCATATTCTTGGGTTTAACTCAGCACCACCCTGACTAGTTTGTTCTGAACAGCAGATTTTAAGGTCACAGTCTCTCCTACCTGAGGATTCTTACTTTCTGATGGATTTTGCATTGACTCAACAAGCCAACACGTAGCTCTGAGCAGGAACCACAAAAGGTTCTTGTCTCGAAGTGAAGGTCACAATTCTTTGTCAAATGTCACACAAGTTGAGACACTTTGCAAGACTGTGCATGTGTGAGCGGCAGAGCTATAAATGTAGTGAAGCTGAAGGCAGCTGCCTCTTTGGTTGCTGACTGACAGCTGAGCCAATGAAAGGAGAGTGTTGGTGCAGCAGTAGGGGGCATAAAGAGAGGGAGGCACAGGATGAGAGAGCGATGCCAGGAATGTGTGATCTTTCCAGTTTTAGTTTCAAAGGGCTGTTATTGGCACCGCTCAAGGTCGCAGACCCCGGTGAAGGGCTTTTAAAGTCAAATGGAAGAGACAGCGGAAAGATAAGAAAACAGCCAGAGTGTGGCTTTAAAAAATAAGTCTTTGTCCAAAATGCCTCAAAATTGCACACACACAAAACAAAAAGAAATGCATAATGTGCAAGATGAAAAAGTGAAAAGTGAGGATGAGTTGCTGAGGAGCTGATTGACTGAATGCAGAGTGAAACTTAAATGCACCTGAATCAACAAAAACTGATTCTTTCAAACATTAATCTGGCAAATACTCAGAAAGAATCAGCAGCCACTAATTAAAAGAAAATCAATAACAGAAGACCCAATAAACATTTCAAAATAAAATACCTTCTAAACTAACAGAGGTCTGAGTGTTGAATTTGAGTTTTCTAGAAGCAGACCTGTGATTCAGGATAACAACTGCTTTGTGCGCTGAGGTCTTTTTCCTCTCTTAAGCAGTTAATGCAGTGCTCTTTTCTTGGAATTTTACATCGTGTTCCCAATTGTCTTTGTGCAGCCAACCTGCCCACTTTATACCACGGTGTCTCTGTCTTCACACAGGTTGCATCTACAAACACAGAAGAGAAAGTGGACTGTTTAAACCTGATGAAATTGTAGATCCTTAAACTTACTTCTGCTTGCTTATAGTTCTAGTAAGTGGCTAACTGCACAGTATACAATTCAGTCACAGTTTTGTACCAAAGGCAGACAACAAGCACTTTAAGATGCAAGATTCTGTTATTAAATTAAATCTGATGAAATTACAGCCTATTGACTTGGACAAATCTGATTGTTACAGCTGCTTGCTGCAATTAAGTGCATCAAAATAGATTTTAATGACATTGTTACTATAATTGACTGTAATAATATTGCAATATCTCCAAAGGAAAAAATACAAAAACAAAGGCCTAAGTAACAGATTTTAATGGTTTTAGCTACAAAGCAAGTTCTGTTGACTCTTGGCCCTATGATGGATTCAGTCAGCTCAGCTGGTTTAATGTGGGAAATAAATCTCTTCATATAAGAGAAACTGAATACTTTTAGCAGTATTCACATAATTGAGTTGACTAAAGTGTGCTGATGGGCTGATACTGCAAAAGTGACTGAAAGTCTGTAAGTGACTGAAAGAGCAGCACTAACAATCACTGTAGACTGTTTTACATCACATTTCTCACATATCAAATTTTATTTTTAAATATGTAATCATTCAACAAGTCAACTAGCAGCAACTACTTAAGCCCTGATTCAGAACTAAAAAAGTTTTTAATTTCTGAATGGAACAATTCATGCATTTATTACTTCTATGCTGGATTATTGTAATTCACTATTATCAGGCTGCCCTAACAGCTCCCTGAAAAGTCTTCAGCTGATCCAAAATGCTGCAGCTAGAGTGCTGACAGGGACTAGAAAGAGAGAGCATGTTTCTCCCATATTGGCTTCTCTTCATTGGCTCCCTGTTAAATCTAGAATAGAATTTAAAATTATTCTCCTTACATAGAAGATCTTTTAGTAAACAGTTCCATTGCTAAATGAAAATTAAGTAGATCAGTGTCTATTGCAGTGTTTTCTTTAATTTTAAAAACTTTGTTCATTTTTTTGTACTTAAGATTGCCATTAATGATAGTAAAATTGATTTAAGAATTGTGAATATAATTTTTTGTTTTTTTTTGTTTCAGACCAATGCTGGAAATTTGATGTGAGAGGATTCTATGATCAACTGAATCAAAACCTTTGGCAAGGTCAATGAAGGCAGCAGTGCAGATCTTGCTGTCCAATGCTGTAATGATGTCATCAAGGAGCTTTGTGATGGTGGTCCACTACAAAAACCAGATTGAATGTCAGACAGGATATTGTTTGAAACGAGACTTTGGATAGGCGTGGTAAAATGGAAATGGGTCAATAGCTACTTGGGTCTGAGCCAGAGCCACCTTTGAAGAGGGGAAAGATCGTGGCTGATTTCCAGTAGGAATGAAAGATAGAAAGTTGTAGAGACAGGTTAAATATTCTTGCGATGGGAGCAGCAATGATGTGAGCGGATGCTTTTAAGAGCATGGGATCAAGCACGTGAAGGTCAGCAGATTTGTTTGGGTCCAGGTTACTGAGTTCATCCAGCACTTCTGAAAAGGACAGGGATTTGAAGAACAAACCAGTTTTGCTGGAAGGGAAAGACTGAGCACCAGACAAGGCACTGACTGGGTCTGGAATAGTAAAAGCTTGAACTTTTTCAAGAACTTCCTTGCATCAGATCCAAAATGATGATGATTTTGTGTATAAGCCAGGGACTTCAGGTTTTGTACATACAATATTTACCAGCAAGAAACCCAGAGGCTGCAAAAAAGACTTGCTTAAAGCTGGTTACAAAAGCTTGTACAAACCCGGGACAGATTCCAAAATAAAAATAAACAAAAAATGGGACATGGTAACTCTCCAGAGCCAGCAAGTCAGCATCACACCTAAAATAAGAAGCGCTGTAGCCAAAAGAAACAGAAAAGGATAAGTGGAGCTTAACTGTTACTCCAAAATGGCCCAGCCGGCCAGCATGCTCAAAACATTTTTGTACACACTGTATTTTAACATTTTTAATAATACTTAGCAATAAATCAGGAATGAAAATTGGAAAATGTGTGAATTATTTGGCGATATTTTCCATTTTCACTCCTCAGTTCTCTCAAACACTCTGGTTGGCATTTATTCAGTAAATGTGGGCTGTAAAATGGTTTACACGATAATGCCAGTTGAATACCAGCATGCACAACTATTTACTGGGCAAGTTGAGTTTTTTAAACATTTTTTTTCCATGCTTCAGTCCCAGCCATAACTCAAACCGGTTTGGATTCCACAGAGGACGCTGGCGAATCATCTCGCTCCTCGCTGCTTCTGCCATGATGAACAGACGAAAGAAACTCTCTCACCTGGTTCACGAAAGCTAAATCACTTCCCTCCACCTCTGCCAAAGCCTGAGGCCTAAGGCCATCAACCTCATACAATCCATCCAAACTATAAACTAATGATGGAAAAAATGATCACATGCTTAAGTAACTGAACACATTTTTATACAACTTAACAGTGGAGGATGTTATAAAGCTTTGTGAAAGGAGTCCAACATGTGTCGATGAGTCAGTGAAGCTCACTTCTGACCAATGACAGTGATACTGAAGTGAGTTATTGGGGATATGCTGAACCTTTATGTGCTATCATCACCCGTTAAATCATTTGCGCGTGACTTTCACTTTGACTTGAACCAGTTTCAGTTCTTTGTCTACTGATGTTTTGAGATAAGATCTGCAATGCTCAACATACCACCCCTCAAGTTTTCTGACCACAAAGAATAACTGGTTTGCCAGGATCATCATTTGGATCATTTCAATGAACTCTGGTAATCCTCCCAATGAGCCACGGATCGATATCATCCCACATCTGTACTTCAGTCCATTAAATGTTGCACTTATAGTCATGCATACCACTAAAGGACCAAACTGGCGAATCAAGTGCAGGTAATGTTCCAAGAAGTGGTGTTTTGGTTCAAGGTCACAATTAGGAAAAACCTTCTGGAACTGTGTTCTGTGCTCTGAGATCTTAAAGTCAAGGTAGGCATTGTGTGAATGGGACAGACCACAAGATCAACAGTGTCCCTTAAGTCTGCTCATCTTGCTGAAATACCAAGCTGGCTCCTCATGTTGCACTCTGTGTCCAATCAACAAAGGTGAAAATCTGATCAAATTCCAATTCTCATGTACATTACCCCCAACACTTTTCTGGCTTCAAAACAGAGCAATTGGATGAGGTCGAGTAGTTTTATCAGGCCCCTTAAAGTTGAAAGATTCTCTTGCATCATTCAGTGAAACCAATGTGAAATACTTTTTTTAATCAAAACACCCAGGCACAAATTTCTTCAGCATGCTGAGGTCCCAAAAACAAGAGAAGAAACTTCTCTTGTTTTTGGAAAAGTCGTCTTTGGAGCCTTTTGTCATCATAAACTCCGCTGATGTTTGTCACCATTAGCCAAGAAGAAGAATGGTAAATCCACAATACAGTAATGACAAGCATGACTTTGGTCACAGTTTAAGAATAATAATAATTCCCCAGATTGTCCCCATACAGAAAATACTAGGAATAACATGAACGTCTTTATCCCTCACACAAGTCACGATTTTTTTGTTAATCATAAATGTGTGGAAATTGTATTTGAGATTGCAAAATATTACAAAACTATCTGGACTTGGGATTGGCACTGAGGAACACTGCCTTGTGACCCCTGAGAGTGGGCGCTTTTTGTGTCTCCCCCCAGTGTGAGACTGGGATTTATTCACACCTACAGGATGAAACACAGCACCCAGGTGGCCTCCACAGGTGAGCATTTCCCCTGCACCAATCAGCATCTGATCCCTGTTAGTCTCCGTGCTTCTTCTTTGATAAGTATTGATAGTATAGTTACCTAACCATAGTAAGCATATAGCAGTCACTCTAAACATCCACCTTCTACCTGCCTGTCTGCCTCCTGCCAGTCATTTAAGAAACCACACAGTGAAAGGACTTAACACTCTGTTTACTCTTGCCCGATTTTACACAGCTGAAAAAAGCACAGGCTGTAGCAGGAAATGAAAACTGCAGCTGAGCACCTCCATCAGCAGCAGCAGCAGCAGCATCAGTGACACAGAGCAGCCTGGTGTCAAAGCTGCCCTCAACCAGCTGGAAAAAGCTGCACCAGTGTACTGTGATGCTTCACCAACATGTGCCAGATCCTGTTCCTGCCACTCATGGTGACATCACCACCATTGGTGCTATACAAATAAAATTGAACTGAATTAAATATACTGGGTGATGATCAGAATATCAAACTTCTAAAAGCTGTTTAAAGTCCCATGTTGTTTTCATTTGTATTTGTAAATAAATTAAATAAAACGTCTCTTTTCTCTTGTGTCAAATATCTACAGCAGACTTCTCAACTGTAAGCATTACTTAACAACCAAAAACTGAGATGAAGCAACTGTCATTCCAAATGTTTCATGATGACTAAAAACCACCATTTCAGTACATGGCTTCAAATATTTCCTCCCCGACATCATCTGAATGCCATCTGCTGTGTTTGCTGGTCAACTGCTGTTAGTCCATTTCTTGAAATAGCTTCTAACTAGTTCCTCCTATGACAGAATGGATTATTGAGGGTAAGTGCCATCATGCAGCACAGTGGCCTTTCTGATTCTGCTTTGATTCACCAGGAAATGGTAGGAGAGCCTTTCAGTGCTTCCGGCCACTGAAATACATGGGCTACATGCACACAAAGATGCATTCACATGTTCTGCAGTCTTTTTTAGATTCTCTCTTCCTGTTGACAACAATGTGCAGGGAAGCGGGTTAATTGTTTAATTAGTAAACCTACCATTTATTGGATTTGTAGATGTATGCATTAGATAAAAATATATACCTGATATCTATATTTATACTTGATATATATGTGGCAGGACTGGGTTATGCTGCTTTGCTCCTCCCCCTTGTTTCTCTCCCTCAGGTGCTTGCCTCTGCTTCACGCAGCACACCTGTAGTGAACTGGCAGATAACGAGCTGCACTGAATAAAAGCAGGCCAGCTGGAGCCATTACACTTACATATGATGCATTCACTGTGTCCCAGAGCGGTGTATGATGCTCTAACAACAAAACGTACTCCATGCGCTTTATCATGCGCATTAGCATGTATAGCTATGGCATTTCTGTAGTTAGCATAATATGTAGCTACAGAAAACAGTTTTAAATTTCTCTGTGGGTTAGTGCACTTGTTAGCTACCTTATGTAGTTACTATTACCTCCATACATATGCTTACAGTCGGGGCTCTGAAGGTTCTATTCATGTAAAGTGAGTTGAAATCTTCCACATGATGGTACTAACGCGTGCATGAATTTATAGATATGGTCTGGCAGACTTTTTGTGTTGGAGCTCTTAAAGGAATCAATGATACAAAGGTATAATCCTTGCTCCGCTCATATTTGGAAATTCAGTAATAACCTTGAAAATGCTGAATTTTGCAAAGACATTAGACAGATGATTGTGGAGACTGATGTTTTGGAAATGTCACCTGTAAGAAATTAAAATGGCTTAAATTTAAGATAAGATAAATAGCAATTGATATAAGTAAGAAACTGTCCAAATTTTAAAAAACCAAAAACTTGATATTGTTACCAATATTATAATCTTTGTGAAAATATTGACTTGTCACCTTAAGGACTTACATATAAATTACAGAATGAACTAGACACCCAATACCTGGAAAAAGCCAAAGGGCTCGAGCTCACTGGATTGAGGAAGAATCTGTAATAGTCCAGAGTTCCAAAGAATAAATGTTTTTGATAGAGAATAGGTTGGCCCTGCAACAGACTGGTGACCTGTACAGTAGGGGTGTGCCAATACATCGATTATGAGATTCATCGCGATGCCACACGTGACGATTCAATTACGATTCTTAAATGTTCAAAATCGATTATTTTTCATAATAGCTAAACGACAGGAACACAACCGCAGCGCGCAGCAGGAAAATAAATGTAATGCGTGCCGCCCGGACACTTTACAGGACGGACCAGGGGAAGTCAACAAAGGTCTGCTGGAAAGCGAAGAAGAAGGAAAAAAAACAAGAAATGCTAAATGGCGGCAGCTAACTTTTTCGTTACAGGGCGTGAGATTCACTCCTCAGCTCACAGCTCTCTCCTCTCGCTCTCACTCACGTGCACGCTCACACAGCGCTACGCGTTCTCTTTTAGATTTAATCCGGAAGCAGGCCGGAACACCGCCCTTTCGGGGGAGAGAGAGTTAACTTTGCCACCATTCCCATAAAACAACACTAACCACAGACATGGTGTTTATCCTGTTGTATTGGACCTGCTAGTACAGAAATCTGTGAAAAACACTAAGGTCACTTAGTGCACACGGTAAAACGATGTTCATTTGTTCTGTAATATACTGAATTGTGAAACGTTAATTTGTAGTGTTTGTATGATGAGTACAAGTTACCTAGCCTATACGATACTGCTGGCATGTTACTCATGGA
>VOQJ01041077.1:0-10103 GCA_015052665.1 Apistogramma diplotaenia | reverse complement strand
TTCCAGAAGAAGACATGGGCCACATTATTGATATGAGAGATGGCAGAGCAATTAGAGATGCAATCTGTGTTAACTTCTGAATAAAAAGAAAAAAATTCTCTACCCAAATGAAAGCCACAGTGCTTTAATGTCATGTATTTATATTTATTGCATGCAAATGAAAATGAAAGAGTTAACAATTTGTTCAAAATATAAAATCTGTCATAGCTGTGATCACCTCACCCACATTTAACTGATGCTCCAGCAGTTGTATTTCTAGCTTAGTCTTCTCTAGCTGCATGTTTAGGTGTTCTTTTTTGAATGCAAAGGTTTCAATCTTTTCCTTCAAGTACAGCTGTTTCACAGGTAGCTTTAGGGACAGGGAACATTATAAAATTGCAGTTGCATTTCTAGTCTCTCATATGAGGTTCTGATCAAAGGTTCAGATTCTTACAGAAGAAAGTTGAGCTCCGTATGACGTCATTCTAGTTCCGGTGGCGAGTAATATAGACTTCGTGTCTTCTTGGCTTCGCCCGTTTCCATGGTGAATCGTGTTATCTGCCTTCCATTGATGAGGGCTTCTTTTATACTCGCGCTCTAACGTAACTCAGGGGTAAGTTGACTCAGAGTTAAGTTACCCAGTTGATATCCCCTGTTCTGAAACCAAAAACTCAGAGTATCACAGAGCGGGGTAAGTTGACTCAGAGTATCTGCCTTCTACCCAGGGTTTGTTAACCCTGCTTTCTGAAACGGGGCCCAGGAGTGGAATCACCAAATAAGACACAGTTTGTCTTCTTCTAGTTCCACAATAAACGTGTACATTTCACACTGCTCACTACTGCAACCAACACTTTTTTTTTTTTTTTTAAAAAAAGGACCACTTTTCCTTTGAAGGTCTCTGTTTCGGGTTTGCATTGCCCTCCTCTTTCTCCACTGCTCAGCAAGTAGTTTGCAAGAGTTTGCAGAGGAGCAGGCGGCTTCCAGGCAAACCACAGGTGACAGTGCAGCACCGTATACTGCACCTCTGTGCAATCAGTTTCATGCTATGGACTGCATCTGTTAGTGTTTATTATCTCATTGGTCTTGCCTTGAACGTGTGCCGTGGCGATGCGTCCACTAATCGCTCCATCAGTCCATCTGTGTGTGTCCACAGTTCACAAGAATCAGTAATCCTCCTGGAGTACTGGTCAGATTTTAGTGAGACTTTGTGCGTAGTGATCACTTAATGGATGTTTACAGGGAGATAAGATTGTAAGCTAGTCAGCGAACAGTTAAACATTTAGAGGAACCTTATTAATTTGTCATTGGGATGGTGTCCACCTGATTGCGTTAGTCCAGTGTTCAGCCTTCTGTTGCTTTCATGTTTGCTTTCCATCAAATCTTTAAAACAACACATGTATACGTGTTGGGTTTTTATACTCACACAATGAGTAGTATTTATGCTATTTTCTGATAATAAACAAATGCAATTAAGTCTTATTATGATTTGTTTATTTTACTGGAAAATGTGCAAAACGGAGGACTAAAGATATTACATGGAAAACACACTGTTTTGTGTATCATTTCAAACATCAATAAGTGTGTCATGTTATTTTAGTCTGCCACTAAATGACACTGACACACTCAGACAGTCTCCTCATCTTACCTTGACCAGAATATCCTTCGTTTGTCATGTACGAAGGCTTTAATATTACAACACATCATATGACTTATCTGGGACAAAGCTTCTGACTGTGAGAGATGAATGGCAAGGAGCAAGACAGGTTTCATAAAATCAAATATTCTAAATGACCCAGTTTTTGCACAAGAGTTTATGGCCTATTCATTTTATTATGCCGCTGTTATATCTTTGTGCCAATTTCTAGCACCCTGTGTGTGTGTGTGTGTGTGTGTGTGTGTGTGTGTGTGTGTGTGTGTGTGTTGCCACTGTCAACTTCAAAAGCAATAATCACAACACACATACGAATGAAGAGGTTCAGATGAGGCTCTTTGAGTCACTGGCCTTCAAACGTCCAGGCTTTGTATAACTTCAAAGTTTTTGGTGATATAACATTAATTGTATTATTACACTGGAGGAGAATCATGCAACAGTGTGAATTGTCTGTATACAAAATGAGAGACACAAAAGCATGTAAAAGGTATACGTAAGGAAATATGTAAGGCAGGTTTTAAAGCATGCAAGCAGCTCGTTTGCAGCAGAATGACATATGAACCTTGAACCGAGGAAGCACAAAGCATCTTTTCGATTCAATAGTATTGAATGTACTTGTTTCATTTTGAAAAATCCTTTCAAGCTACAGCAGCGTATGCCAACACTTAGGCTTCAGGACGAGAACACAATGGAGCCACAGCGTCCTGAAAAACACTGACCCAGGAGTGTTTAAATGCAAACCTGCACATGTGTATGAAGAAGAACTGTGCTCATTCTTTTTTGCTGCCTTCCTATACTGTAGCACCAAAAACAAGATGACTCACTGACTCTTCTTCGATGGAAGCTGCTTCTTCTTTGACCATTTCCCTTGCAGGAACTTCCCGTCTTGCTCCTGAAGGCTCATTTCAGTAGAATAAGCAGGAGAGAAACTCATTAGTGTAGACCAAAGTGACCTGGTGTTGACATTCAGAAGTGTGTGTTGGACAAAGCAGCCCGTTACAGGGAAAGTATTGTTTGTGGCTACCGGCACAGGAAGCTGGCTCAGACACCGTCAGTTAGCTTTCTGCCTTCATGTCCGGCTGTCTGATTTCCCCTTTCCTGTGCATTTTGTTGAACTCAATGAGAAATAAGCTATTAGTGGAGTTTACTGTTTGATGGCTTCCTGACCAGAACGAAAATAGGTTTCTCGGACTGATTAACCGACCTTTTTCTCGGCTCTGAGGTTCTATATATAGAGACAATTACCTTTGTTAATTCATGTCTGTGTATGAAAAGACAGACAAGGCTGGAAGTGCAGACGGAGAGTCTGCAAATTCTTTCTGATGACACATGCTGAATCTAAATGATTCCTCTCCCGGGAAATGATAATGAAGTGTGTGAAAAAGTGCATACAGGACTTTTGGTCCAAATCAATAATTGCTATTGTTTAATATTACTCTGAGGAGAAATCAAAATTATCATTATTATTTTAATGTGTGTTCATGTGTCTGATCACACTGGAGGTCATTTCACTCAGATACAGGCTGTAGCTCCTGTGTACTTTTTACTTATTTTACTTACATTCCAACTATAGTTAACATAATGATACTGAATATTTTGTAGATTAACAATTTACATGCAAACATAAACTTTGTGGCCATTTCATTAAGTTCACAGGTGGACTAACAACTATTTGTTGTTAGTCACCCAATATGGCAGCAGCTCATGGTTGAGACGACCTGCTAAAGTTCACATCAAGCATCAGAGGGGGGTAGAAAGCTGATTTAAGTGACTTTGAACGTTGTTGGTGTCGTTGTTGAGCAACAAATGTGCAGCAACCGTGTGATGCCATCATGACAATATGGACCAAAATCTCTGAGGAATGTTTCCAGAAACTTGTCACATCTGTGGATTTAAGAATTAATAAGGCAGTTCTGAAAAAAATGGGTCCAACCTGGTACTTACTTACCTAATAACATGGCCAAGAGTGCACATGGAAGGATTAGTTACAGTACAAGTTACATTCTCAAGGATAACTACCAAAAAATGTATGCATCAGTAATTCTCATACAGCAATAATGTCAGTGCTGAAGTAGAGTTTAATGATAATATGAATGTGCACCTTTTGCCTTTTTTCTGAATACAAAAAACGATAAAAACCTCACACCCATCCTACCAGGGCTGGAGCCTTTCCCAGCGGCCAAAGCACAGGTCACCAGTCTGCCACACTCACATTCACACGTATGAACAACTTAGAGTCACCAGTTAACCTAACACTAACACTAACTGCATGTCTTTGGACTGTTGGAGGAAGCCGGAGTACCTGGAAAGAGCCCACACAGACGCGGGGGGGAGAACAAACAAACTCCACACAGGAACTCCTGCCACATGGTGGATTCAAACCCAGGATCTTCTTGCTGTGAGGCTAACCACTGTGCCACCGTACTGCCTGCCTAAAAACCTCACAATATGCTAAAAAAATGTTTTTATTTACTGTTTTTTTATTTACTGTTAGTAATCTGATATGTGGATGTGCACAACAGCCAGTCCAGATTTTGAAATGCACTGAAAAGAAGCCTTTTACTATGGAGGGCCTGTTGACCCAAAAACCAACCCTGTCAAAATGTTCTCACTTTCGGGGATCTTCTGTCCTTGTGAGAATGTCTGGTTCTCCTTGCAACTATTGAAATATATTAACACACTGCCCTTCACCACACGCAGACACATTCTTACACCCTGGATGACCACAGAGTGTTGGCCAGCAATTCAGTCGCAAACGCTCATTTCTGAGGAAGTAAAGCCAGGAGGAAAATCACAGTGGAGGAGTCTCCTCATCCACCCACGTCACATTTCATTGGCTAAGAGGCGTGATGTCACAGAGTGGAAAACCCTATAAAAGGTCAGCCTCCCACACAGGCAGCAGACAAGCTGAAAGCTCATTCACTTCGAACAAGGAAGAGGCTTTTGTGAAACACTTTGGACAACTCATCATGTGCAGAGGACGTGACTCGCTGCCTTTCACCTGCCTTGAAAGGTTAGATCTATAAGTGTGTTAGGAGATTTTTCTTTATAAATGATAGTTTTGTGCACTTGTAGAAAATGCAGGATGGATTAATTTAACTGTAACTGTTGCTCTTTTTTTACAGGGCAAAAGAGCTGAAATCTTTGTTTGGGAGTTTGTTACAGAAGTCAGACAGCATCACCGGGCAGTCGAAGAAACTGAGGTAAGACGCTCATCCAGCCTCTCTTTATCCAGCACTTCAGATGAATCAGAGTGGATCCCTGATATTGTTAGAACATTTCCTAAATACTTCTCTCTGTTTCTGCAGGTTAAGTGTCGATGAGCCTCTGAAATGGAAAGAGTCATTTGACAACCTGTTGTCCAGCCCAAGTAAGTGCCGGCAGCCAGATCACATTTAATGTAAAGAGTTCAGTCATTGCAGAAGTTTTCTACCAGATATTAACTACTTCTCTCTGCTCTCTCCCGTCTCCAGATGGACTGTGCCTGTTCAGAGCATTCCTGGTGTCAGAGTTCAGTGAGGAAAACATTGCTTTTTACTTGGCATGTGAGGACTACAGAGCAACAAAAGCTTCAAAACTGGCCAGCAAGGCGAAGAAAATCTATGATGAGTTCATCGGCTCCGACGCACCCCGTGAGGTAAATATCAAATGACTCAAAGTAGACGCACTCTGTCACACTGCTGGCTGCTTCTCTTATCATGTCGTAAACTACTGATAATCAACTGGAGTTTTTCCTTGTCCCATCTACAGGTAAATCT
The DNA here is from genome assembly GCA_015052665.1 of Apistogramma diplotaenia. NCBI lineage: Eukaryota > Metazoa > Chordata > Actinopteri > Cichliformes > Cichlidae > Apistogramma > Apistogramma diplotaenia. The sequence goes on along the minus strand of VOQJ01041077.1, from coordinate 4,715 downwards.
TGACCATGTGACCAAAGCAGTCACCAAAGAGAACATGGAGCAGCCCAGCCAGTCCTGTTTCGATCTGGCCCAGTCCAAAATCTACACCCTGATGGAGAAAGACTGCTACCCTCGCTTCCTCAAATCCTCAACATACCTGGAGCTCACCAGGAAAAGCAAGATCGGCTAAATGACTGGGGGGGATGAAAAAGCACCTCCCTGCAGTGTGATTGCTCCTCAAAAGGACATAAGCTGACTGACACACAGTGGAAACTGGAAAGTTTTAAGATGGAATAAATACCTCAGTCCGAGGAGTTTCACGCCAGGTTGTGGAATAATTGCAGATGTCCGGAGATTCCACATCAGGGCAGAAGGTGGAAGCTGTGAGGCTGTGAGGATAAACTGACTGAGCTGCAGTCTGCCTCTGAAGGACACACACACACGCGCTGTACATAAAAGACTGAATGAACGACAGCAACAAGGGAACACATTAAAAAATTCTGATATGAATATGAGTTGCACAATAAAAGTATCACTGGGAGAGATGCTGCACTGTAGCATTGATGCTTATTTATTCTTTATTTATTGAAAATGAATGTTTACTAACTTAATGTTTGCTGAGTGTTGAGATCTTTATGTTTTATATTTATTTAGTATTTGTTGTTCTTTCTTTCTTTTTTCTTTTTTTAATCTAAAGAACTGTACGGAAAAGTAAATGCTTAAATAAAACATCCTGAGAGAGAAGGACTGTGTTGTTCCGGAGGAAATTTCTTTGTAGAGGTGCTGGTATTTGTTAGTCGGGGAAGGAAAACAGGGTTAGAAGGCTTGCTCATGTTTACTGTAAATCCTGCTGACGAATGTGTGTGGCCTTGTTCCACTTCACAGATAGGTGACCAGATGAGCCCTCCTTTTCTCTGAGTTAACAGGAGCTGGAAGCTGCGTGGAGTGTATGTGTATGTGTAAAGTAGATACATTTATTAATCACCAGAGGAAATACCCTGTGCAGTCACAAACACAAGGGCCAGATTAAAGATCCACAGATGACCTATAAAGGGCAAATACTATTAGCAATGTTCACACAGATATAAACATAGATACAACTGAATTATTTTGTCGTAAATCCACTGATGCCCACAGTGAGAGAGCGTTAAATTTCTGACATTTAGAATTACCAGGCTGAAGCCAGCAGGAGTGGAAACACAGTTTCCTACGAGCACATACAGTATAACCCCCCCCCCCCCAAAAAAAAACTCAAAACCCGGAAACAAAGAAATAATGGAACTAAACAGCTGTTTTTAAGCATTTTTATGAGGTTTATTCTTAACTAACCTCTGTCCCTTTCTGTGTTGCCATAGTCACATACACAGAAGACTGAAAGTCTATTCTGAGAAAACTGGTCAAACTCCAAACCGCAGAAAAAGCGGCTGAAGGCAGAAGCAATTAGCTCTGGTTCTGTCCGCCTTGCTGGGAAGAGAAACGGTCTCACATGGAGTGTCACCTTGTGCTTTTTACAGTACATTTCGCTTGCTGTGGAAATTTTTGTAAAAAATGGATTAAAACATGTTAATGAACCTAGGAGGTTCTACAAGGGTGATTTTGCTGTTTAAACAGAGACTTGTTCTTTGTTGTCCATCCTAAGCGAAGCTGCTCGACTGAGTGTCCCACATGAAAGAAACATTAATATTCTTATCTATAAAATACATAAACTCTTGTTTTGGGGTTAGAAGCTCAATACCATCCTATTACCTGAACAATACCTGCAGCTACATCCATTGGCCAGTTAGCTCAACATGAAGGCTGTAAACTAGGTGAGAGTGCAAACCTGGCTCTTTCAAAATATATTGAATTAGCACTTAAAGTGCAACAATTTAAAAATCCCATAGCATTCAAGACAAGAGAGTGGCATCAACAGTCTTTCAAATAAAGCTCTAACTTAGATTTCCAGGGACATCACGGAATAAAAATTGCTTTTTAGGCTCATAAATTCGGATGATATCCCAAAATGCTGGACTATAGATTTATAAGTGTGTCAACAGGTAGTTTAGGTTTTTATTAAAAGTTGTAAAATGGTAAGCCCATAATTGTGTCTAAAACATGAATTCATTTTCCCGGGAAACATCTGAGTGTGAAACATGGTCACCATGGCTACTGCAGCCACCTACTGTGCACCTCCACAGGCAGTTTTGTTTATTAGCCCTACCTTAGTGGTCGCTGAGCCTGTGAATCACTAAAGCCTCCCCTCCCTCCTCCTTTCATAGTGCCGCCATCCATCAGCGCCGCCTCCTCGCCGCCTTCCTACACTGTCCTACTGAAACAAATGGCTCCTGTTCAAACACTCAGCCTCTAAAATGCTGAGGGTGAAGTCATTTTCCGACACTCACAGAAAATGACATCCCTCTTTTTCTGTGTCATTTGCACCCAGAAGTGATGAGTAAAAAGGCCTCTTCTGAGCCTCGACATAGAGTAATTGAGATTAAGTGAAGAAGCACTAATTTGTTTTTCAGGCTCTGCAAACTGAAACACTGCCGTCTAAATTTCAGGCAACAGATGGACATGATTTTAACTGTTGCTTATGCTGTGCTCTGTTAGCTTACCTGTAAACAGTATTCAGTATTGATCACTTTGATTTCCACTCTGTGGACAGTATTCTGAAGGGTGAACATTCAAGGATTTACAGATCCAAATAAATATAGTGAAAGAAGCCTATGATAAGGTGGATACATATGGGTGGATGGGACTCTTTAAGACATTTGGGTGTTCAGATAAATATTTGGTTCACAAAGTAGGAGATACACAAAAACCTTTCAAAACTAAACTAAGATTTTATTTTTTCCTGGTAAACAAAATGATTATGCCCAGGGGTAAATTGCAGGAAATAAATGCTTTAAACAATAAGTAGTATATTAAATATTAATATACCAAATAATTAACTTCTGGCCATGACTAGACACAGTGTGGAACATGTGTGCATTATGACACCAAGTGACGCCCAGTCAAGTATTTCTTGTCTCATGTCGTTGTCTGCATGCAGATGGGTGGACAAAGAAAGTTGAGATGAATCATCTTGAATTAAATGACACTCAAATAGTTTTTCCTTTAGTGATGATAAATGAGTACGCAAGCAGCACTTCTACTGAAAGTTTTGGGCCCTGTTTTCAGTCACTGCAGATTGTGCTGGATAGCATTAATATGATAATAATCTGTTACACAGACAGCGTGTGTGTGTGTGTGTGTGTGCGCGCGCGCGCGTGCGTGCGTGTGTGCGTGTGTGTGTGTGTGTGTGTGTGTGGGGAGATAAATGAAGGTGACGATGAAGGGTGAAGTCTGAGAAATCAGCTGATGTGCTCTCGACTTCATTTCAGACAAAGCTGTTCAATAAATAAATGAATAAAAATCAACTTTAAAAAAAGAAAGTGCAAATTTGTCTCTGAAATGCAGTGGAGTCAAAGTGTAAAGGAGCTTACAACCATTGTTGTTTTTGGCAGCCATTTAAGTTTTAGTCTTTTGGATGAAAATGCTTCTTAGTTTTAGTCAGTTTTAGTCATTTCTAAAGGTTTTAGTTTCAGTCAGCTTTAATGGGAAAAAGGAAGAAAATGTATGTCTTTAGAAATAAATTTGAATGATTAGTGGTAACAGTGGAATCAATTACTCCAAAAATACCATCCATCCATTCTCTACTGCTTATCCCATTCGGGGTCGCGGGGGGGCTGGAGCCTATCCCAGCTGTCATAGGGCAACAGGCGGGGTACACCCTGTACAGGTCGCCAGTGTCAGTCAAGCAAGCTAGAAGAGCAATGTGACAAAGTCCTCACCCTGCCATCAGGTCCAACTCACTGTGAGGACGTAGTTCTCTGACTTTTTTACAGTGACCTGAGACTCATACATGGCGGTCTTGTTTCCTTGTCTTTGACCCGGAAGAATACTCCGGGTTTCTCCACCAACTACATGTATATATCTGCCACATGTTGGGCCACTTGCTAACATACCACAGGGATCAGGAAGTCGGTTAATTTCTGCAGGTAGTTTCCACGATCTTTTGTTGATTATCCCTTCGCTGTATTTTCATTGCCAAAGTGTGCGCGGATTGTTACCTACGTCATCATTGTTCACAAACAGTAAAAGGGTCTATAGGCAGACATGCATTTTGGATGACTGACGGAAAATCCATTAACCTTTTTTTCTCATCTTATCGACGAAAACTCAGACGTCTAATCATGTTTTAGTCATCAAACAACCATTTTTATCTCGTCACCATCTCGTTAACGTCATGAAAAAAGGGTCGTTAACCAAATGATTTTGTCATCGTCATTTTTTTTTTGTTTGTTTTTTTCTTAACGTGTCCTGTCCGGCTGTGTGGCACTCAGAATTATCATCTGAATGTCAGGGTAAGACCCAACAGATTTGCTTTCACAAGTGGAGCATTTTGGCTTTTGCCATGATGTTCCCCTTGGTATATGAAACTTTATTAGAAATTACTTTGGGTTTATTTCAATTGAAATAAAGATAAGAAAGAAGAAAGAAAGAGAAAGGGGAAAAGAGAGGTGGAGGAAAAGGTTTGAAGAGAGAAAAAAAGGAGATAAAAGTGGAAGAGAAAAAGAAGGGAAGAAAAAAAAAGAACAGTGATAAAACAAGTCAACACCCTTGAAATCTGCCTCGGGCCCTGCGGAAAGAGAAAACAAAACAAAGACTCCACAACAACAAAAAGCCTATGCAGTATATAAAGATTATTATAACTT
>VOQJ01041074.1:0-12686 GCA_015052665.1 Apistogramma diplotaenia | reverse complement strand
GCAAAATAGGGTATAAACATAGTAAAAGAGGTGAATGAAAAGAAACACTCAGTGCATCATGGGAACCCCCCAGCAGGCTAGGCCTATTGCAGCATAACTAAGGGAGGGTTCAGGGTCACCTGATCCAGCCCTAACTATAAGCTTTATCATAAAGGAAAGTTTTAAGCCTAATCTTAAAAGTAGAGAGGGTGTCTGTCTCCTGAATCCAAACTGGGAGCTGGTTCCACAGAAGAGGGGCCTGAAAGCTGAAGGCTCTGCCTCCCATTCTACTCTTAAGTATCCTAGCAACCACAAGTAAGGCAGCAGTCTGACAGCAAAGTGCTCTACTCGGGTGATATGGTACTATGAGGTCTTTAAGATAAGATGGGGCCTGATTATCTTTCAGCATCTCTCTGAGACATCTTGGTCAAAAATGACTCAGAGATTTCTCAGTGTTACTGGAGGCCAAGGTAATGCCATCCAGAGTAAGAATCTGGTTAGACACCATGTTTCTGAGATTTGTGGGGCTGAGTACGAGAACTTCAGTTTTTTCTGAATTTAGAAGCAGGAAATTAGAGGTCATCCAGGCCTTTATGTCTTTAAGACATTCCTGCAGTTTAACTAACTGATGTGTATCATCTGGTTTCACGGATATATAACGCTGTGTATCGTCTGCATAACAATAAAAATTGATGCAATGTTTTCTAATGATACTGCCTAAGGGAAGCATGTATAGTATAAATAAAATGATAAAATATAAAATCTATTTTTTCTTTAATGTCTAAAAGTTTGCTTGTTAAGAATTCCATGAGGACATTACTAGTTACAGTGAAAGGAATACTCGGCTCAGCAGAGCTCTGACTCCATCGGCCTGGCTGAAAAGAAACCTGGAGTTGTTCTTATATTCTTCAATTAATGATGAATAGTAGCTGTATGAGGACACTGAACTGAACATGTGACACAGCAAATGGATCTTCCCTTCTAACATGTAATAATGTGACTCACGTTCTACACTTCATAGCCATGAGTTCCACTCACTGATGCTGAAGTACGGCTGTAGGATACAGGACAGAAGGAATCAACACTAGACACTGAGCTTGCTGTCAAATTGTAGGAATCAAGGAGACCTTCTTCCACATCAGATATTTAATTGATACGGTTTATTGAAACTATGATATATTTTGTGGCTTTGATACTCAAATCTGGTTACAGAATAAATACTGCTGAACAAAAATGAGATGTTACTTTAGATTGGAGTGACTGTAAAATGGATTTTTTTTTGTCTCATCGTTCCAAAACACAAAAGGTTCTCATGTAAGTTCAAAAGGCACTAAAGGAAAATTAGGAAAAACAGACTGATGAAAGATTTTGTGGAGAGTTGGGCTTCAATAACCTTTTCAGCCATATCAGCTGGAGAGAAACGGATATTGAAACAAGAAGTCACTGCGCTGGTTTAAACTGAGAGTGCAGCTGTTGTTATTCTGTGATTCAATCCTCTGCTTGGTTCTGTTCTACAGACTGACAAGGAGACAAATGACCATTAGAAAGCTACACCTTCCCTCCTTCCTCGTTTTGATGAGTCAGTGAAGCAGCAATGCAGACAAAGCTTTGTACATAACATGTGACAACCTTCAGCAGCTGAGTGTGTGAAAGCTGCCTGCATCCATCCCTCCAGCACAGTGGGACTTAACAGGTTATTTCATTTTGTCTGAAGGGTGTTGACATTTAGCCAGGGTAAAGGAGCTGCACACTAATGCCACAGCTAGGGAAATAAGCAGTGTTGACATTATTTGTTTGCGTTGTTTCACGGATCAGTCTCAGTTGTGTATCAGTGGCTCACAATTCTTTTGACCAGTATTGTTTTGGTGTTTGACACAGGTGACATGAAACGTGAAAATTAGAGTAGACTTTCTTCCCTGCAGCAGAGGGACTGAAAAGACTGAATGGATGATCCATCATCACACACCTACTGCAGTTTCACTGAGCCAGAAGACCACATTATGCAGGTTACACTGTGTACCTACAATAAAATCCTAACGATGACACCAGCTGTGAAAAACACAATCCACCAGAATCGGATTATTCCTGTCTTTGAAACAGTGATCTGCGTTTGACAGGATGTAAATTTTTGTCCTGATTGACAAGACTTTGTGGACTACAAAGTCTTTTTGGTAAAAAAAAAAAAATCTATCACCATAAATGAAAATTTAGATTTCACAGGACTAATCAGCAAATGACTTATTATAGCTATCCTGTCATGTAAATTTTTACAGAACCCTTTACATAACTGCAGAGAAAACCTGAAATAATAATTTTCTGTGGGATCTGATTACATGAACTTCGCTGTGAAGAACCCACAATAAACCGTGGGTGAGCTCAGAGATGAAGGCCCTGATGAACAAGAGAAAGAGGGCCTTCAGATCTGGAAACAAAGAGGAGCTGAGGAAAGTGCCAAAGGATCTTAAATACAAGATCCGGAGAAGCAAAGAAAGCTTCGCTTTCCTCACACCACCCTGTTTCACCCCCACCCACAACAGAGCCTGTCCCATCTCCCACCCCAACCCAGCCTCACATCCACCTCACAGCTGATCAGGTGAGAAGTCAGGGAGATAAAGGTCAGGAAGGGTCCAGATGGAATCAGATCTAGACTGCTCAGGGACTGTGCAGACTATTTCACCCTCTGCATGAGACTGTTGGTACGCTGAGCAGCTCCTTTAGTCAGACTGAAACATCCTCGCTGCAGGAACCGGTCACGGCAGATGACTGCCTCTCTGCTGGAGCCTGGTTCTGCTGGAGGTTTTTTCCTGTTAAAAGGGAGTTTTTTTCTTCCCACTATCACACACCTACTGCAGTTTCACTGAGCCAGAAGACCACATTATGCAGGTTACACTGTGTACCTACAATAAAATCCTAACGATGACACCAGCTGTGAAAAACACAATCCACCAGAATCGGATTATTCCTGTCTTTGAAACAGTGATCAGTGAAGAGTGGAGAACTGATCCATTCCTGAACAGAGGTATGAGCAAGTTAGTAGCCCAAAGACAGGTCACATCACAGACAGGTCACATCACAGAAGCACAAACAAAAACAAAGGTGAGAACACTGGCAGGCCCAGGTACCACGACCAAATAGCTGATTCTCAGGTGAGGAGTGAAGGTTTCCACTGGTCTTCAAATACTGGTCCTTGATGAGCTGATGAAGCATCGGTGTGGCAGATCGCTGCATGACACAAGGCTCCGCCCCAACAAGAAGAGAACCAGCCCAACCCTTACAACCCCAGGAAAGCCCAAACACCAGTAGGAGCCATGACAGGTTGCCAAGGTATCTGCCTCTGTGTGCCGCCTCTGTGCTTGTTAGAGCTTTGATTTCTGATGTTGCCTTTTATGTTTGTTTGGATGAATCGAGAATAGCATCCAAAATGGAGCACATTATAATTAGAGCTGTTCTAATAAAACATGACATTTGATTAAGAAAAGAGGTCTAACAGGGCTCAGCATTCAATATTTTAATTTCATTTTATATAACTATTTTGTCCATATTTTTGGCAGCTTGTCACAGATTAGGGATGTAAAGGATTAAAACAATCTGAAGAGCTTTGTCCTTTTGTTTTTAATTCATATTTTGGTTTTATTTGACATTTAGCTTCTCTCATTTTAATCTGCAGTTCATTTTCCCCCAGGTAATTTTAAAAAGTAGGACAGCTCTCCATTTAAACTGTTTACTCCTGCATTGCACAGATGTTTTGGGCAGGCACCATCTTAATTTAATCAGTGGTGTTCACACCTCAGCAGTACGACCTTTCCTTTGTTTTTCAACTCGGTGTCTTTGCAGGTTATTATAGTTTCCACAGTGTAGCGATCCTGTGAAATTGGATATTTGAGAGTTTAAAAGTCACATGATCCTCTGATTAAAATGGAAATAATCGCACACAGAGTTGTGTATTGATGCCATGATCACAGTGTGGCACATTTAGTACATCTGATGAAGTTCAGTTATTACTCTCTTTTTAGATCATCAGATATCTGCTCCTGTCTGCCCTACAGGCAGGACACAGTCATCTACTGATACACTTTTATTAAAATTATAGCCCAGTATTATAAAATATTGTGCAGGCAAATAGAAATTTGAACATCTGCTGAGCCGAGTTATTGTAATGTTGTATTTTATCAGTTTTAATTTTTTCCCCTTTCAATTCAGTCAGTTTGTTTCCTCAGTGAAGCTGCTTTATTTATTTTTACTATTTTGCTTTGTGATTCTTCTAATGAGGCTGGGATTTGTCATAAGCAAGATTTAACAGACACAAACAGCAGTTATGTAACCGGCCAACTCATGCTGGTTGCATTAACAAATTTGACGATTGCTACAAAGACTGAGACCAAAGTTTTTTTACACTTATGTGGGATCACTTTAAACAGAACAGTAGAAGCAGGAACTCTGGCCTTCTCAACAGATCGTGATTAAAGAGAGTGGACGGTGTGATTCAGAGTATTTGGTGGCTGATATCTCACCTTAAAGAGAGCAGTGAGTTCAAAGAGAGCTGATAGGACAAAGACAAGGAGAACAAGGCCTGGCATGTAGGCATCTCTTCATTCCATCATTTGACCCTGATGTGCTCAGGAGGAATTCAAGGTCTGAAAGAGAAGCGGGATTAGAAACGACCCCTGAAGCAGGTGGCTGGGTTGTAAAAAGAGAAGATCGCAGCCTGTTGTCTCAGCAGTTCCAACTTCTGATAACATTTTCTCTGCAGCTGCACCATCTGCTCTTTGATGCCACGAAGGTTTTACAGCTTGTCAACAGAGCTGCTGCATATGGGGCCAGAGCAGTGCCACTTGAACTGGTATTGAAAAGAAAAATTGGCACTGAAAAATAAAAACTGAACAAAAGGAAACATTCGAATTTAATTATTTTCATTGTTGTTATTTTTTGATAAAAAAGACACTAAAGAAAAGCTGCCCTGGAACATAAAATACAAACATTGTTTGACAGAGAGCTGCGGGGGCAGCAGGAAGTATTAGCCAGGTAGGTTAGCTAGCTGAGACAGGCTAGCTGCACAAGGCTTTATAAAGCTACTGACAGAATATTCTGCAGCCAGACATCACCAAAATCCAAAGCAGATTCATGAACAAGCACAAGACATGAGCATTACTTCAGCTCACAGCTCGGTTTGCTCGTCACATTTGCTGCTGTGGCTGCCAAAGTGGAGGACTCAAAGTGTGGAGCTTAATTTAACGCTTTAATAGCAACGTGTAAAAGACAACAACTTAGACTTGAGGCATAAACATTAACTTGAAGCACAGACATAAACTTGAACCATAACCATGGACATGAACATAAAGCATTGAGGTACAAACTACACGACAAAGACTGGGGGAAACGCAGGCACTAAATACACAGAGGAATAATGAGGGACCAGGTGACAGGTGAAGGGGCACAGCTGAACATAATTACACAGCGACAAGAGACAGCAAATCTAAATACAAGCACACAGGACAAAGGACTGTCAAAATAAAACAGGAATTAATTCCAAATGAGTGAATGAATTAATCCCAAAGGTGTTCTATCAGGCTGAGGTCAGGACTCTGTGCAGGCCAGTCAAGTTCTTCCACACCAAACGGACTCATCCATGTCTTTATGGACTAGCAGTCATGTTGGAACAGGAAGGGGCCATTCCCAAAATGTTGGGAGCATCAAATTGTCCCAAATGTCTTGTTATGCTGAAGCATTAAGCTTCTCTTTTCACAAAAGAATGCTCAGGGCATTCTGGTGTGAACTGTACATATACGGTACATATGTACAGAATTTTATAACTTTTTCTGAGTTTTCCACAACAGTTCCCTCATGTTTGTGAGGTCAGCCAAGAGATCACAGAGCAGTGATCTCTTGATAGCTTTTTCTACCAGACAGCAGCATTCAGCTGTTAATATGACATGAAGAATGATGTTAGGAGGAACTGTAAAATAAATTGAAGCTGTTGTTGATTGCTTTTCCATCATTTTCCTGGAACTTGTTTGTCACACATTTTGAAAAAAAGCAAACACAACTGACTGGGGAGCAACATGTCTGCCTTTTGGTTACAAAAAGCTGAGATTTTGAGACTTTATAACTGCATAATCATACTATGTGAGCACCGTAAGAGACAAAAATATCATGGAGTTTAAGCCCAACAACATGCTAGCAGCAGCTGAATAATCTAATCTAAAAATGAACTGTTTCAAGAGGAGAGTCATCCTCTAAAGCATAATACTTCATTACGATTAAGCTCCTAAGAAGAGATTAACAGCCTTCAGAGTGACCTCATGTATAAAGTAATTTACTGGCAACAGCAAAAACCATAATGGACACAAGCAGAAAAGAGCCACTGCGTGGAAGGTGTGAGGCAGCTACGACAAATCACGGTATTGATCGAACAGGAAAGGGGAAAAGTTCATTTGTTCCAATGTGAAATATGATGCTGCGTTTAAAGTGAAATGTGCTAATTTGTGAGGTGCACAGTGTGAGTCAGAAAGTGCATTCAGAGAAGTGAATTTTTTTTCAGGTAATGCATGAAATTATTGAATAATCATTCAGAGAAGGAACAATAGAAGGACAGGTTTTCTTTTCCAAAGCAGCCAGCATCTTTTGTTGGAATCCACAGTCCACTCTTTAAATGCTAGGCAGGGAAGTAAAAAAAATATGCTTGTGACATTTCCAGTTCAAAAAGGTAAATAAGGAGATGGGTTTTTTTTGTGTGAAGCTACAGAGTGATAAATGGTCTTCATTAAATTGGCAGCTGGGAGTCTGCCTGCCTGCTGCGAGCCCACAATATTATTCAGTCAAAGAGAGTGCCAAACTGAGGTGAACAGGCACACCAACAAAACATGGACAATATAAAAACCACTATAAAATCTATCCCCTGCAACATGTCTAGACTATAGTTATGTTATTCAATTGGGTGACAGTCTTTCAGACACTGACTGTGATGAAGTTTTGATGGTGCAGGGATAGAAGTGAAAACTGTCCTGTCTGCATCATAAGTCACAACTGCTCCTGGCCATCATAGAAAAAGCTCGGTTCACACATGCAGTCAAAGAGCAGCTTCAGCAAACTGGGACACTCATTATTGTTCACAGGTCACACTAAGTCCAGTAGCCAAATTTTTCTCTGTTGCTGCTAAATTCTTGAGAAAATCTTTTCCTCTTACCTACAGTACTGAATGTTCCACTATCTGTGCTGCTCAGCCTAGAGAGTATAAAAGATTCACCCACTGATTAGTGAAGCCTCGAGGTAATCAGTCACTGTTGTGGGGTGTTGAAAGCAGACATCCCCAGAATGGGGAAAAAGGTGATTTAGGTGACCCTAAACATGGTATGGTTGTTGGTGCCACATATGATGGTATGAAATTAACTTCTTCTTTCAGCTGTTCCCTTTATGGGTCACCAGAGTGGGTCATCGGACTCCATCTCACCCTATCTCTAGTATGCTCTTCTGTCACTACATCCATGAATCTTCTCTGAGCTCTTCCTCTTTTCCTCCTGTAAGGGAACTCCATATTTAACATCATACGTCTGATATATCCACCATCTCTCCTCTGTACCTGTCCAGACATGTCCATCTCAGTCTGTCCTCTCTAACTTTGTTTCCAAACTGTTCAGCCTGAGCTGTCTCTCTGAGATACTCATGTCATTTCTAATCTTGTCCTGTCCTGGTCACTACCAATGAAAGCCTGTCTTTTGTCAGTGCCATTGGCTCCAAACCATCCGTCATAGCAGGTCTCACTACCATATTATTAATCTTTGTTTTCATCATTGCTGCTATCTTTTTTATCACTCCTGACACTCATCTCTACCTGTTCCACCTTGCCTGCACCTCGTCTTCACTTCTCTGTCCGCTCAGATGCGCTCAGAGCAAATCCCTGATGTATCTTCTCACTCTCCAAAATTGTGTTAAACACTCAAAAAGTTCACCCTCTCCCCTAAACATCATCAGGACCAACCACTTTTCCACTCTTGATCTTCTTCATACAGTAGTTCTTTACTAATCCTCTGCACTTCCTGATTCTCTGACCATCTCTGACCTCCACATTCACAAGCTCTTCAAAATACTCCTTTCATTCTCAACAAATACTTTTCACTCAGTGAACATCATGTTTTAAATAAGTACAACCTGAAACTAGTATCTGTGTGTGTGTGTGTGTGTGTGTGTGTTTGTGTGTGTGTGTGTGTGTGTGTGGGTGGATGGGTGCTGGCCTTGAGCGCGGTGGTGCCCTGGGGGTGTGGCTGCTTCGGGCCCTGGACATGCCCTCCCTGCCCTGTGGTTGGGTGTGGGGAACTGGGGTGTTTAGTGAGCCAGCAGTCAACTGTCTCTCTCCCTGCGGGGGGTACTCCTCTACCTCCCGGTCTTATGTATCCTCCCCCTCCTCCCACTCAATCGTACCATACATCACACACACAAAGGGTCATGGGAGGGGGGGGATGTCTCGAGCTCACGTTGGTGGGCCACTCACCTGGCTCTGCTGGCTGTTTTGTGTGATGTCCAACCCCTCCATTTTAATTACATCATATGGCTCATGACACGTCATAGTACGTCATACTGTAGTACACATAGGACCTTGGGGAGCAGGTGGTTTGCAAAGTGGTTAAATTTTATTTACATCTTAGATATGGAGGCCTTGGAGGGCCACTGTCGATGGGTCCAATTTTAATAACACTATAGTTTTCACACATACACATTGTTTCATACACACTCTTCCCATTATATACACCCACCACATCACCCCCCAACACTTTGAGTGGGCTTCGTACACCCTGCCAGGGGGCTGGATCCCCCGTTTGCCTCTGGGTTCTGGGGGGGGCGTGGTTACGGCTTCTTGCCCTCATTATTGAGTGCGTTCCATGACACACACATTACTACAATATCACAGTGAGGTGGAGTGCATGTGTGTGGGTGTGTGTAGCTCTGTGAATGTGTCAGTACTTTTCTATTTTTTTTTTCTTTTTTCCTGTTCTCTCCGTTTCTTTTCTCTTTTCTTCTAACCCTCTCCTTCCCACCTGTCAAGCCTGGCATGAACAAATAAAATAAAAATAAATATACAAACACTTAGAAAAAAAAGCCTATAGAACACGTATAGAGCGGTTCTTGTGAAAACAAATATGTTTTGTACATCAATGCATTCAAATTGTCATTTTCATTACGACATGTGTCAGACAAAAAAGGACAGCCTGATAATAATGAATTATAATAATCCAGCTAAGAAATAATACTTGAACTTTTCATCATCACTCTGAGACAGGATGTTTCTAATTTTAGAAATATTGCATAAATGCATGAAAACAGTCCTACAGGTTTGTTTAATATGTGCATTGAAGGACATATCCTGGTCAAAAATGACTCCAGGATTTCTTACAGTGTTACTTGAGGTCAAGGTAATGCCATCCAGAGTAAGAATCTGATGTTTCTTAGCGGTTTCTTCCTGTTAAAAGGGAGTTTTTTCGTCCCACTGTCACCAATTACTTGCTTATAGTTTTGACTGTTCAGTGTGCTCTATTATTATTTTATGGTCTTTACCTTACAATATAATGAACCCAATTTAGCACTATATCAATAAAATTGAATTGAATGCATTGAATGCCATTCCAGATGAGAGATAGTTGCTGTGTTGGCGATGCTCGAGTTAGGGAATGTTTAGTGGGGCATGCATCTCTTTCTCATCTGCTTTTCACCTTGTGAAAAGTGAAAAGCCCTTTGGCAAATGAGATCATTATATCTGATTAGTTTTGGACTGCAAAAGCAGAATTTCTGTCTCTTTAAACTAGGATTAGTTACTAGTTACTTAATTCTGAATATATTGGCTCACTCAAAGACAGTGAAATGTTGGGCCGAAAAGCCTTTTTTTAATGAAAAAAAATCCTTTCTCTGGTATAAAAGGACAAAAACAAAAAAAAATTTTTTTTGTAATGAGCCCTTTCAGAGCTCACCTTCAGAAAAGTTCACAACCTCACTCCACATTTTAATTAATCATTCAGAATAAGTTGAATTTTGTCATCATCATACCATCAGAAAACCATTGTTTCCTTGTCCTAAATAAATGATATTCATTCACCTTAGTTTTACTCTTTATCAGTGTGCTGGCTCGAACTGTTTGTAAGCTGCTAATTAAATATAAGCAAATTAATTATCTTAAGGCAGTATTTCTTCCCTCTCTGCTACAGGACCTGCCCACAGAAGAAGATGCAGTAACATCAAATCATTCTTCATTCTCAGCATATAAAGTATATTCCCCCTGACATGACTTCCTCCCCTGGGCTGGATGCTGACCCGTTACCCCTACTTCAGCTCCAGGAGGCAGACTCCAGTAAAGCCACAGAGAGGGCAAGCTCCCCAGGACTTTTGCCTGCTATGTACAGCCCTCCTGTGGGCATGGACAGCCACACCGTCTGCATTCCCTCACCATACACAGACAGTAACCATGATTACAACCATGGACACGGACCTTTGACCTTCTACAGCCCCTCCATGCTGAGCTACACCAGGCCACCCATCACTGACAGTCCATCATCTCTGTGTCCCCCCCTCAGCCCCTCAGCCTTTTGGCCCTCCCACACCCACCACAATGTACCTTCACTGACTCTGCACTGCACTCAGCCTCTCATCTATAACGAACCCAGCGCACATGCACCGTGGCTGGATCCCCAAACCCACAGCATCAACCCCAACAGGTAAGATCACTGACACCATGGACACTAATAAAAGGTGTCAGTTAAGCTAAATTCAACAGCATAGTTTAATCACACTGCTTTTAGAGCTTGGGGGGAAAATTCAAATAATTTTAAGCCTTTTTCCAACACCTGCCTTTTAAACAGGCCTCAAGAAGCTCTGGCAAAAGACATGTGGCATCATACTGGGCAGCAGCAGTCATTAATTGTGTTTTACAAAAGAGATAATTCACTTCAGCAATTCATAACTTTGCTTTAGAAGCAAGCAAATCATTGGCAACTTTCCATATTTGCACAAGTTTTAGTCATTTAAAGTAAAACACAGATGCTTTAAAAATGATGAATACATACTTAAGACTGGCCCTGGCTCTATTGGAAAAAGTCCATAATTCATTATCCATTATCCAAGCATTAGGGATAACTGGCAGTGAGTGTTTCACATCACTGTGGAGGAGTTTTGGCCCACTTTCCTTTGCTGAATTGTTGTAATTCAGCCACATTGGGGAGTTCTCGAGCTTGACCCGCCTGTTTAACATCATGCCAAAGCATCTCAATCTGATTCAAGTCCACACTTTGATTAGGCCACTCCAAAACTTTCATATTGGCATTTTTCTTCTTGAGTTATTCAGAGTTGGACCTGCTTTGATCATTATCCTACTGCATAAGCCAAGTGTGTTTGAACTTCAGGACAATACCTGGTTAGCAGAAACTCTCCTTCAGGATTTTCTGGTATAGAGCAAAATTCATGATTCCATTAATTATGCCAAGTCGTCCAGGTCCTGAAGCAGCAGAACAGCCCCAGACTGGGGATCATCAAGCTGTTTTTTGGCAGCCTTTGTGTTCAGCAGTGGTTTTTGCCTTGGAACTCTCCCATGGATACCGTTATTGCCCAGTCTCTTCCTTATTGGAGAATCATGAACTCTGACCTTTACTGAGGCAGGTGAAGCCTGCAGTTCTTTAGATGTTGTTCTGGGTTTTTGGAGTAATTACTTTTTTACACAAGATCAGGTAGCTTTTCCCTTAGTAAATGAAAATGTAATTTTTTAGAATAGAATAGAATCCCTTTATTGTCATTATATGATGAGATTGGAGGGCCTGTTCAGTGCTATAAATTAAAATCTCTAAAATAAAGATATACTTAAAAAATATAGAAATAAAATAAATGGTTGTTTTTTTTATTTGGGTTATATTTGTCTAATATTAAAATCTGATGATCTGAAACATTTAAGTGTGACAAATATCCGAAAAAGAATACATCAGGAAGGGGGCAAATACTTTTTCATTGTACACATGAGGTAGACTGTTTGGAATTATGAAGAGCTCATCATGGTTCTTGTGTCTTATTGTATTGTGTTTCTTCTTATAATCCCAAGAGTCACTGCATAATGTTAATGCCTGGTAGGCCTTGAACTACCAACTTTCTGACCAGCAGGTACAGTAATGTGCTCTCGCCCTGAGATCGATCAGGTAGACTGGTCTCCCATTAAGGCCTGACCCTGCTTTGCTTCCTAGCTCAGACGAAATCAGGCTGTTAACCTTTTGGACAGCTTACTAGTACTTGCAAATCTGTTAATTTTCTTCCATTAACCGGATCGCGGGGGCAGCAGCCTGAGCAGAAAAGCCTGGACCTCTCTCTCCCCAGCTGCCTCCTTCAGCTCATCCAGGGGGGCACCAAAGTGTTCCCAGGCCAGCAGAGAGATACAATCTCTCCAGCATGTCCTGAGTCTCCTCAACATAGGGCATGCCTGGAACACCTCACCCAAGAGGTGCCCAGGAGGCGTGATCTGGTTCTCCGTAGGTCGTGCCTAGCTCACCTCTTCTTCCCTCCCCTTGTCTTCTTTCACACCTGCCCTCTCTGCCTTCCTTAACCCTCTTTTCTTTCATCTTCTTTATTGACAAAACGAACAGTTATGTCTATAACTTCTGTTCCCTGAAGGAGAGGAACGAGGTACAACACATGTAGTATGGGATATCACGCCCCCGCGTGTCCAAGCTGAAGACATCTCTATTCAC
>VOQJ01041072.1:0-11003 GCA_015052665.1 Apistogramma diplotaenia | reverse complement strand
CTTAGAGCTTGCGCCTGTGCTACCATGATTAGTGCCTTTGTGCTATTGTTCAGCCCAGCTTTGTCCAACCATTGGTAGGATTTTTTGGTATCAGCCACTTCTTCCATCTGCTGGTGGTACATGTCCTGCAGGGGCCTGTCCTTCCATTATGGTTCTGCAGAAGTTGAATCTTGAAACACTTTCTTTAAATCGATGCCCCTACAGCAGGGATACTCAATCCAGGTCCTTGAGGGCCGGTGTCCTGCAGCTTTTGGATGCAACCCTGCTTAAACACACCTGAGTCAAACAATTAAGTCATTAGCAGGACTGTGGAGAACTTAACTGCATACTGAGCAGTTGATTCAGCCATTTGATTCAGGTGTGTTGCAGCAGAGTTGCATCCAAAAGCTGCAGGACACCGGCCCTCGAGGACCTGGATTGAGTTTCCCTGCCCTACAGGCTGCATTGGCCACTCTTGCCACCTGCTGTATCCAAAAAGGTTACAACAGCTCCAGAAACATGACATTTGTTCTAAATTGAGGTGATGAATTCTGTCTGAGGATTTTGATGGTTTTTGCCATCACACTGACAAGAATTTATTTTCAAATGTAAATAAACCCACAATATAGAGAACAAAAAACAAAATAAAAATAACATTTGCAAAAAATGTGTGGATTGACATTTCTCATTTGTTCTAATGGAAGTGTTTGTGTTCTGAGTCAAAGCCCATGTTCTTGATGTTTTTTGTGAGCTGCATTGTGTTGACATGCAGTAAACCTTCTCTTGGTTACTGTGAGGTCAAGTTATAAAGCACAGGAATGCACCTATTTGTCACATGAATGGAGCCTTTCAGCTCCTTGTTTCAGTGTTTGACAAACATGCTTTACTGCTGTGTGGGAATGTGTGTGTTGTACTGTCTTTGCAGGTCAGTTCCAGTATTTTTACAACAGTTCTGCTCTTAACACTGTAAATGCCATTCACTGCTGTGCTTTATTGAATCCAGAATATGATTTTCATTGCCCTTATCTCACTTCATAGGTCAGGGCTGACTGTAGTTTCAGTCTGAGCCCTTCATGTATGAGCACATCTGTGTCCAGCTACAGTTTGCTTTGTTATGGCAACTTAAAATTCTATTTTTCATTCTGTGAACAATGTTCTTGCCATGCATGTGTTTAATTGAGTTTTTAGAGATTCTGAAAATATAATCAAAAGTGCATGTTAGTGTTTTTAAATGGCCTTAAGTGTTTTTCACTCATCACTGGTTCATTAAATTGGTGGTTACCTCTGTTATGCAAATCCATGAGGGAACAAACTGAGGCTAAGTTAAATAAAGCAGCAGCACCGTACTCTGCAGAGACCTGCACTGTTAGATTAAGATAAAACAAGTTGTTAAATGAGTGTGTGTTTACTTCTTCTGGTACACTTTTGTTGGTTGTATTGTGTGCTTAAATTGGAAACTGAACAAAAGTGAGCATGGACCTTTTCTTTCACTTCGTAAGTATTATGTGTAAAGGTACAGTGTATTTAAATTTTCATTTTTTTGGACTCTGCTAATTTAGCTCTGCCTTGTCTAAGCTTTTGCTTTAGACAAAGTACGGCTTGTACATACAAGCATCATTATTTATTTATTTTTTTGTGCTCATATCATGTTTCCTGGGTCTTGGACTCAGAGTTTTGGGTTTTGTCATTCTATGGTTTATTCTATGGATTGAAGATGTGATGTATTTTTAAAATATTATGCTTATATTTAAGTATGATATTATTTCTTCACTCTTCTGAGTTTGTTATCTTCTTCTAGTTATGGGTTCCTCATTAGGTTTTGCTTGTTCGCTTTCCATTTTCCACATAGTGTCCCCATGTCTGCTTTGTCTCTCGATGTCCTGATTCCTTCATTCCTTTGACTGCCCGATTGCCTGGTCTCTCCAAGTCTCTTTCTTTTTTCTGTGCCTTTTGTTCCAGGTGTGCTCAATTTTAAATTGTAACACTCCTTTTGCATTTCCATTTTCCCCTTGTCTTGTCTCCATATTTTGTCCATAGTGTTTCCCATGTTAAGTTGGTTTCATCTTCAAATTGTTTCTCTTCTGTCTCTTTGTCAAGTTCATAAATCTTAAGTCTGGTCTCTGTGTTGTTTCAGCTGTGCTCCCTCGTAAGCCTCACATCCCTGATTACCTCATCTGTATATATTGTCTAAGTCTTCCATTGTTCCTCGCTGTGTCCTTTTCTATGGTTGTCCTTGTTTATAGCAAGCACATGGTTAAGACCATCTGCTTGCTAACAAAAGCAGCTAAAATTAGCATCTTGCTAATGCTAAATCGCGGCCAGATTTTTCCTTTCTGTTTAAAAGTCCTGAAAAGTATTATTATTTTTAAGATATAGTTTTATAAAAATATGATTTAAGTTCTAACAATATAAGGCAGCACTTTAAGTTATTTGTGCACCATCATTTTCTATTGAATGTACCTTTTTATAGTTATTGGAAGAATGTTGGAGCTAGGAACTCTACATGCTCCATGATAGCGTGATAAATTAATTGTATTTTATGTCCTGCTTTACAAAAGCTTAAAAATTATGAAATTGATTTAAATGGATTAAAAAAAGTAATAATAATTTCGGGGTTAATAAAAAATTTCATTCATCTGGTTAAAAACAACTTTGTGATCATAATATTAGTTAAAAATGAAAAAAAATTAATGTAAAATATTACTGCGGTAATAAGAGAAATGAAGATAAAACATAAGCTATAGCTGTAAGAATGAATAATAAAATGGGTTTTATTTAGCTGTATGTAATAATACCATTATTGTGTGTAGGCTAGATTATTGGTGATTAAGAAGCTGGATCGGATCAATGGATTCTCTCCGGACAGAGATGGCGAGCTTGTGCCTCGAGTAGAACTTAACCTCTGTTGAAGAACCTCATTCTTCTCTTCCATGTGAACTTCCAAGTGGTAACAACACGTGTTACTGAACAGGGAAAGGATCTGACTTAAACCATATTTTGAATTAATGAATAAAGGAAAAACTGAGATGTTGAGCTCAATAGAACTGGGGTTTTTGATCTTTTTGTTTTGATATGCCGGCTTGTTATTGTGTTTGTTAAACTGTATTTTACTTAATTTCTTTCTTCAAGTTCCTCATTGCTATAAAAATGAACTAAATCCCAAAAAGTACCTACTGAAATAATTTTTCTTAGCACAACTGAGATTGTTGGTGGGTACAATGCTAGAGATAATGCTGTCATGCTGTCTGAGTTCAAACAGCAGATTGGATACTTAAAAGGAGGGTGGCTCTTTTTTTCTTTTATTTCATGGTTACCTGCAATTAAACAAGTGATTATTATTTGGTCTAAAAAGTGCTTCACAGGCAAGAATATTGCTGCTAGTAAGATTACACCCAAATCCACCATATATCGGCTCATTGAGAGGTTCAGTTGTTGTGAAGAAAGCTTTCGGCTGCTGAAGAAAGTCCAGCGAGTTCAGGACCATGTCCTAAAGGTTATTCAGCTCCAGGATTGGGGCACCACCAATGCAGAGCTTGCTCAGGAATTGTAGCGGGCAAGTGTGAATGCATCTGGATGTGCTGTGAGATGAAGCCCTTTGGAGGATGGCCAGGTGTGAAGAATGACCAAGATGCCACCTGTCTCCAGGATAAACATCAAAGACAGGCTGATGTTTAGTATTCTGAGCTCACTCACAATTTTGCCTGAGAACACAGCAACGAGTAAAGAACAGCACCAAAGCTTCCTGTGAGAAAACGTCTTCCAACAATCCAAGAACAGGTTGGTGAAGAACAATGCCTTTTCCATTATGATGGAGTGACTTACTTATGGCTAGAGAACAAAACAATGGAAATTTGGGTCCATGGCCAAGAAATTCCCCAGACCTTAATCCCTTTCAGAACTGGCAGCCAATCATCAGAAAGCAGCTTGACAAACAAAAATTCACAAATTCTTGCACTGATTATGCAAAAATAGGCTGCTATCAGTCAGAATTTGGCCCAGAAGTCAACTGACAGCATGCCATGCTGAATTGCAGAGGTCTTGAAAAGGAAGGGCCAACACTACAAATATTTACCCTTTGCATAAATTCAATGTAATTGTCAATAAAAGCTTCTGAAATGAAATGAAATTCTTGCCATTATACTCCAGTATACCATAGAAACATTTGACAAAAAGATCCAAAAACACTGAAGCAGCAAACTTTGAGAAAAGAAAATTTGTGTCATTCTCAAAACCTTTTGCCACGATTGTAGTGTGGCCTTCTCGTCTCTGTTAATACAGCTGCTGGCAGTTTTCCTGTTTCCTTCCATGTGCGTCCAAATGGCCTTCCACTATCAACCATATGTTCCTGCACAGCCTGCGTCCGGCCTGCCCTCTGTTCTGCTTCTGCCCACACACATGGCCAGCTAGTGAGTTATTTTGGCATAATTGTGTTAATAAGGTATTCAGCGTGCACTCCTCAACATGCCTCATTAGCAGATAAGAGCTGGAGTATCAGATAAGATGTGGACATGACAGAGTAGAGGTCTTATACGAGTTGATGGTGCTCTTGACCTTTTTCACTCTTGAGTGATTTCAGGACTGTAGCACATCTTAACTTTGCCTTTGAAGTGTTTTTGTCTGAATTGGGGTCAATTTACACATCACATTTTATACTCGAAGATTCCTGAGTTGCCGAGTTCTTCCGATTGTGAAGAAGCTTACTGTTACAGGTTCAGTTAATGTTGCGGTGGAGAGTCACCTGATATAATGTGCATTTCTAATACACTGGAGGTCTAATTACACAGTTACCACAAAAAAATCCCCCAAAAAACCACAATGATCAACTTATGCTGAAACATTGTATACACACAAGCTGTGGAGATGAGGCAGAAAGCTCACTCTACATGTAAAAGTTATTAACATTATCTAAAATCATCATCATGGATTCAGATGTTTTATTTAACTGTCCTGATGGTATAGTTCGCTACTGAAAGTGCCAGTCTAAACTGGCCACATCCTTCTTATGTTTTTTAGTTACTCTTTGATGTGGTGAGTTTGATTTTGCTGGAAAGCTCTCATCTCCAAGCTACATGAACTACATGAGTGCAACATTTTGCAACAATTTTTTGGAACACTGGATCAACCACTGTGTAAAGATTTCAATTTGACAGAGAACACTAATCAAAAATCAATAAAAATTAACTTCATTTTAATCAGTCTCTCATCTTATTTGCAACAGTGTTGCATTTTACTGTAATAGTATTCTAAACAGATTTTTATCAACATTTCACATCATCATCAGATGCTGCTGATTGGAGTAGGCAGAGATATTAGAGATTTTTTTTTGCACAGAAGAAGAGTCAGATGATATGTAAAACACCCATTTTACCCCAGAGTCGGAAGCAGCCTGGTTTAAGAGAGAAAGTTCATAACCAATGTTGTGATACCTCCAACTGGGGTTTTAGGCTTTGTTAAGCCAGCTAACACAAAGAAAGTCCAGCTGTGCTGAACATCCATTGTAGTGTACCCCCTGTTGGGTCCTGTTTTATTTTTACTTACTTCTAGTTTTCTCTTGTCCTTCCTCTGTGATCATTAGCTCTCTCCTGTTTCTCACTGATCAGCTCTCCTCTGTGTATACACATGGTGAAGATGGCACTGGTGAAGTCAGCAGCCATCATAACTGCTCCCACACTTTGTCTTTGTATGACAGACTCTTTGAATATTGGAATACAGCACTCTGGCCTTTTTCTCTCAACTTGACATGGACATCCTGCGCCAGTGGGCCAGCTCAGACAAAGGAGGGCGCGGGGACCCGAGGTCACACACAAGGCCCCGAGGGAAAAGAGTCGGCGTAAGATAGAGGTTGAGGTGTAGAGAACACCAAACACCACTGCCGAGCATCCTGCTGGCAAATATCTAGTCATTGGATAACAAGCTGGATGAACTCAGGGACAGGATTGTCATGGTCCTGGGTCGGTGACTCAGGGTTTTGAGTTCCTTTTTATGATGTTGTGTTTTCTGGCACTTTCTGGTGGTCTTATTTTGTTATTGTAGCTTTGACCTCCCTTTGTTGTAGTTTTGTATTCTAGCCCGTTTTATCATCATTTAGTCATTTGAGTTTTCCTTGGTTCTGTTCTACCTGTACCTGTGCTCTGCTGTTGGCCTCCCTGCATTTCTGTCTCCCTTGCATCCCGGTGTGTTATGGCCACCTGTGTGTTTGTGTGGAGCCCCCCCCAGTTTTAGTAGGTTGTCTCACTCCCGCTGTTGTGTCTCAGTTCTTGTTTGTCTCCTCTGTGTTCTGGTGTCTGTCCTTGTCACATCTTGTTCTTGTTGTTGTTGGTGTGTCAAGTTCACGTGTCTGTTTCTGTCTGTTTAGTTCTTGTTTTACTTTGGCAGTCCCCTGGGCCTCTGTGTAGTGTTTTCAGTTTTGCTTCCTCCCTGTCTCGTCAGTGTGATTATGTTCACCTGTCTTCCCTGCCATGTGCCCACCTGTTCCTGATCCCCTTGTCATCCTGTTGAGTGTGTATATAAGTCCTCAGTCTGTGTCTACTCTTTGTTGTGTCGTCATCATTGGATTCCTCCCTGCTGTGTGATATTTGTCTGTCCGTCCATTCGTCCATAGTTGGCTTAATAGTAAGAGTCTTCTGTTTGTTGCTATGTTCAAGCTTAAGTTTTAATTTTGACTCATTAACTCGAAGCCTAACCAAATCTGTTTGAAGTCCTGCTTTTTGATTCCACTCTGCACCAGCAACATAGCGGTCATGACAGGATACAGTTCCAGAGGGACAAATGGGACTGACTGTAACATCATCTGTTTCACCAAGACATATTGGATCACACTGTACAGAGTTCTTCAGAGTTCATCGCATTTACAGAACAAGCGAGTCTGGGAAATCAAGAGGAGGAGATATGTGCCTAATGATTAATATCAAATGGTGCAGCAGTAGGAATGTTGTCCCTCTGAAACAATACTGTTCGCCTAAACTGGAGCTCCTAACCCTGAAATACCACAACTGGGACGACATCGAGGAGTTTATGGAAGTGGCTGTGGGATTTACTGGAAAAGTTGTTGACAACACTTTGCTTAGGAGGACAATCAGGGCTTTTCCCAACCAGAAGATATAGGTGGATACATCTGTCTGCAATGCCCTGCCCACGACGCTGCTGCCTGCAACTCCGGGCTTGCTTCTGGGAACTACAGGGAAACTGTAGGACTACAAGGCTGCCTCATACACCAGGAGGCTAAACATTGCTACAGCCACAGACTGGAATCTACAACAATCTGACTCCAGGAAATTGTGGCAGGGACTACGCACCATCCACACACACCCTCGGTGAGTGCCAGTGCTTCTCTGGCTGATGAACGTAACAACTTCTTTGTTCGCTTTGAGTCAGGACAGCCTGCTGTGCTACCAATTGGAGGGGCAGAGAGACTCACTGAAACAGACATGACGTGAGGAGGTTGTTTAGAAGCGTGAACACCAGGAAAGCAGCTGGACCAGAGGGTATTATGGACGTGTCCTTAAGACCTGCGCTGACCAGCTGGCACCTGTGTTTGCAGTGATATTCAAGCTCTCACTGAAACTGTGTGCGATTCCCACCTGCTTCAAAAAGTCCATTAAAGTCCCTGTCCCAAATAAACCAGACCCCAGCCACCCTTCAGGCCCATAGCACTCACCTCTGTGGTGATGAAATGTTTTAGGAGACTCATCACCTCCTCACTGCCCACCCCTTTTGACCCACTACGGTTTGCATACCGGCCAAACGGATGCACAGACGATGCCATAACCTTCCTCCTCCACAAGACTCTATTCCATGTGAACACTGATAAGGTGTTCTATGTGAGAGTGCTGTTCATAGATTACAGCTCAGCCTTTAACACCATAGTCCCCTCCAGACTGGTCTCTAAGCAGTTGGACCTGGGCTGGGTCCCCTCCCTGTGCAGGTGGGGGTAAAGCTTTCTAACCAATAGACCACAGGTGGCTCACGTCACCTCATCCCCCCCTCACCCTCAACACCAGATCCCCCCAGGCTGTGAGCTCAGTCCTCTGCTGTACTTGTTGTACACCCTCGACTGCGAGGCCACATCAGAGCCCAACATCATCATACCAACACAGCTTTTGTGGGACAGATTTCCCACAATCAAGATGTAGGCTACAGGATGGAGGTCTCCCACCTCGAGAACCACCTTGTGCTTAATGTCAGCAAAACAAAAGGACTGATTGTTGACTTCACAAGGAAGCAGCAGAGGGAGTATCATCCACTTCTCATAAGTGGTGCTGAGGTGGAAAGAATGGATACTTTCAAATACCTGGGAGTGACGATTACACGAGACCTGTCCTGGATTCATCACATTAACATCACTGTGAAGAAAGCTAGACAGCATCTCTACCTAATCAGGCAGCTTAGAGACTTCAAGCTCCTATTCAAGGTGCTCAGAAACTTTTACACCTGCACAACTGAGAGCATCTTTCATAGGAGCATCACCCCCTAAATGGGAATCTACCTGGCCCTTTAAAGGCTGGTTCGTTCAGCTGAACAGACCATCAGAACAACCTGCAGGACATTTACACCAAGCAGTGTAGGTTAAGGGCTATGAAGATCTTTAAAACAGCCCTTAAGACATTCGCTCTGCTCCCTGCTCTCATCAGGCCAGCACTAACGTTGCCTGAGGACTAAGAGTGAAAGGTTGAAGAACAGTTTTAATCCACACGCCATCTGTCTGCTCAACACTGAGCCCTAAGCTGCACATTGTAAATTATTCTATTTCGAGTGTGAATTACTTGTTTTTTTTTACTTATTACTTATCAGCTGCAGGTACAAAATATATTTCATTGCCCATTGTACTGTGGATAACTGTGCATGTGACAAATAAACCTTATCTTATCTTGTGTTCCTCTACATTGAGTTTATTGTGAATGTGCTGTCTTCTGTGTGTGTCCTCTGATTTCTCCTAGCTACATATTATTTCTCTCTATCTTTTGGACTTTGCTTGTGTGACAGGGTGCGGTCAAGGGCTTTAAACTTTATTAAAATATAAATAATTAAAAAGGAAAATAAAAGTGACAACGCCACCGGAAGGGGGACAAAAGGTACCACCCTTCCAGAAAACTAAAAGAATTAAAAACTAACAGGTTCATTAAAAATCCACCCTGGGAGAGGGTTTGAACATTTTATTCAAATACAATAAATATAATACATCTAAAATATAAACTAAAATTCCTAAAACATAAAATGTAAACTAAAACCCTAACAGTAGACGAAAATAAATAAAAAAGAACTGAGCAGGCCCTGCCAGTAGCCGGGACCCTCTCCAAAAGGAAAAGAAACACAACACAAACTCACACCCACAGTGCTCACACGTGAACAAACATCCCTCCACCAAGAGGGGTCCCCCGGCCACTGGCTGGCTTCTCCGGCCTGGCTCAGTCTCAAAGCAACAAGGCACAAACACATAGTTAAAAGGACATAAAAACCACCATAAAAGACAGTCAATATAGTTAAAACTGGGAGTCCATAAAAGAGGCGACAGTGGGAGAGGGGGGTTGGTGCCACACACTGTCCCTGGGCCCAAGCTGCGCCGCGCCATGCTCCGCTTTCTGGGGTTTCTTCTCTTAGCATGAGGAAGTTCTCGTCATTGCACGGACTCAGCCTCTGTTTCTCTTCCCATGTCTCTCTCACGGGTGTGCCTTTATCTGGTGTCCTGATTGACTGCAGGTGTGTCCAATGATTCAATCAGGACAGGCACCTGCGAGAGACAGTGAAGGGGAGGAGTCCCGTGGCGTAACCCCGTCCTGCCACATATAGGACTGAGGAAGCGGCTGTAAGGTGGATGAACACATTCATGTCGCGTACCTGAACGTCACAGAGGCTGATATTGCTGATCAAGGACTTCCACATGTTGGTGAAAAGTGAACTCCCGCCACCCGCATGTGGTTCAATTCTGGGAAAGCAGGAGTGCACTTATGAATGTATGTTGTCAGTGAACATTGTAATGAACATCAGAGTACTGCAGTGTGGCAGACTGTGTGTCAGATGTACAGCAGGAACAGTGAAGGTCCTGATGATGCTGGGTTGGACCCTTTGTCCTGCTTCCCTCGTTGTCATCCCGTGGACGAGGACATGGTGTACATCGGTCGCCCGTGTCTCATCGGTGATGATGGTTCTTCTTTCTCTGCCTTTCTGCATGTGTGTGTCCACTGCAGATGCACATGTGCCCCCTGCACACTGAACTGAGTTTTATCCTGCCCAGTTCATCTGCTCACATCATTTGACAAACGTGTGTTACATTTTGAGTTGCTGTGTGTAACAGATGACGGCGCTGTTGGAGCTGTGTTCGGTTTTTGCAGAACTATGTTCACGCATTGGCCAGAAGAGTGTGTAATTGGGGAAGTTCCTTTAGGCTGCTGTGGGTTTGAGTCAGGCAATGGGGTTTAGTGTCTGAGCCATTGTGAAATACTGTAATGTTAAGCTCGACATCACTGAATGAAGGCATGTTGGCTCAGCCACGTTTTTATGGATAAATATGGGTTTAAAGAACAGAGCCGCTGACACCAGCAGACAATCCTTTGCTGTTCCCTGAAGCAAAAATGGACCGAGACATGATGCTTTAGAGTTTTCTCACTGCTGGTCATCCAGGGGGAGAGGGGAGGAGGCACGAGCAGAAATCCAGAAGAATTTCTCTCTCTTTCAGAAATCCCTATTGGATAGTGAGAGATGGCACGGGGGGTTCGAGCAGAGTTTCTCAGCATCAGGCTTCAGCAGCATGTGCACTTCACCACATTCACAAATGTTTTAGCCTGACTTGGTGACATCGGGCTGATATGATGCACATTTCAACAAAATTATAGGATTTTTTTCTATGTTTCATTCATGGAACTACCAGTGCTTAAACCTTTTTATTATTCTACTAAAACCTGGTGCTGTTGTGTTTTTCAGTGAGAAGTTCATGGTGAGACTGAACAAGAATGGCGGCGCAAAGAATCCAGAAAAAGTGGACCGGCTGTGTGCCCTCTTCACGGTAAAGACCAAAGACACACACACAC
>VOQJ01041070.1:0-14705 GCA_015052665.1 Apistogramma diplotaenia | reverse complement strand
TATTTTACTTATATAATTTTGACAGTAGATAGAGCACATCAAGAGCTTCCAATTGATATATACAGTATATCTCAATTTTGACCAAAATGTCACTTATGCCCCTTTGGCTCCAAGCCCTATATATATATATATATATATACACACCATTTTTTCCATTTATAGTAATTTAAAAAAAAAGACTACAAACAAAAATATACCCTTCTTCCTTTGTGAAGTTTTCATTAGACTTGTACAAATGTAAAAATAGACGGCGCATAAAAATGAGTAATTGCTGTACCTTTGGTAAACCTCCTGAATTAAAGCTGTAATTCTGCACTTCAATCACATCTTGATGATTTGACTTAAAACTAAATCAAATTTTAATTTAACCATTTAAACATGTATGTAACATACATTCATAATATGACTTGGGACTGAGAATGAATGAGAATGTTGGTAGAAAAGCAAAAAGTATTATGTTTTTCCCTGAGTTGGGATTTGATAACAAAAAGAACAAAATAAAATCAAATAAAAATGACTGAAATGTCAGCATTTGTTAATATTTCCATAGAAATCATGTGAAACACACCTGCTGCGGCTCTGGTAGCTTTCTGCTTTCTGCAGCTGACTCCTCCGTCTGATTCTGGAAGCAGTCACCCCCGGTCTAAAACGCGGACAATACAGAATAAGATAGAATATTATTACAATTGCATGTGACACATACAACCAAATCTGTTGTCTCTCATGAATGAAAGAAAGCTGCATTGCATACATGCCCAATAAAAACAAGAGAAAAAACAAACAAAATGTAAACAATAAAAATATTAACACAATGTAAAACAAAGTAATTTTTTACATTTTTATGGACAGAGTTTCTTGGTATAGCTGAGTGACAGAAGGCTTCCACCTTGGTGAGCTCAGAATCTCATCTTTGCTCTTTGTGGATGATGTGATCCTGTTTGCTTCATCAGGTGGTGGCCTTCCGCTTGCCATGTTGCCAGGAGACTGATACCTGTCTGACTGCATTGTGTAAAGCTTGGTGGAGGGGGAATTATGGTTTGGGGTTCATTTTCAGGAGCTGGGCTCGACCCCTGAGTTCTGGTGAAAGGAACTCTTAATGCTTCAGCACACCAAGACATTTTGGAGAATTTGATGCTCTCAACTTTGTGGGAACAGTTTGGGGATGGCCCCTTCCTGCAGACGAGCTAATGCTTTTGACGATAAAGTGTATAACAGGGTAGCGCAGAGTACAGCCTCCCAACTCATGTCATATACAATATACTCATGTCAGTTAAATTATAATACCTCTCAATTTTTACAAAAAAGCTACATGAGGGCGCCAGGGTGGCTCAGGGTGTGAGCAGGCGACCATATGTCCCACGTTGCGGTGCGGGTGGCGCAGGTTCGATTCCCAACCTGTCGCCCTTTCCCGCGTGTCTTCCCCGTCTCTCTCTCCTCCCACTTTCCTGTCTGTCTCCACTTACACAAGCTATCAATAAAGCCATGAAAAGGCCAAAAAAATGCTTTGAAAAAAAAAAAGCTACATGAACTTATTCAACAATAGAGTGAGTTATGAAAGCAGTTTAGGTTTACATGCACACTTTTTAGTGATTAAAACGAATTTGTCATTTGACAGCGAATTATTCAAGTTAAAAAAAGAAGATGACACTTTGGGATCTAACACTGACATGAAAGTTTTTTCACTGCTTATTTTATTATTGCTTTTTAAAAAAATCTATAATAAATATTAAAACTCATTCCTTAAGACTGCTGTTAAATTTGAAGCCATTTGATGTCAATGGTAATGATTTTGTTTACAATGTTGCAAATTATTAAAAAACAGAAAGCAAAACAAATAAACATCCATTTTACAGGATACACATTATCACTTCAAAGTCTATGAATTAAAATTTGATTAAGACAGTAAAGAGTGAATTGCTTGCTTGGAGCGCTCTCTGCACTCTATATTTGAATATTTGGATGCATATGACTACATGTGGGATGAGGCACAAATGAAGGTTAAAGCCCAGATGCTTCATGCCTCCCTCAATAAGCTCAAGTCTAATGCTTGTTGCTATCAGCTGAATGTGAATCCTGTCTATAAAACATGAATAATTCGTTAAATTGCAACAAGGCCATCACATTTCATTTTCAAACTGAAATACGGACTGCAAGATATACATGCTCATACAAACTGTCTTTCCTCATTTCCTCCCTGCCTACGCAGAGAAAAGGAGGGGGGGGGGGGGCAATGATCATGGGGAAACACAGGTCTCTCTTTCAAATATGTCTACTCTTATCTGCATCAGCATATTTCTCCCTTTTCACATCCCTGCCAAAATTATATAATCAATTATGAGATGCCAGTGAACATTGTTTTTGGCACAGTTTCATTAAGGAACAATCGCTTTGACACAGTTTCCACACAGGGCAATTTCCTTCTAGGGCAGCATTCCCCACTATTCCCCCGTCTCCTGTAGTCTATCAACTTATATCTGTAATAGTTCTTGATAGCCACTTGTCAAAAATCCTTACAAGCCCTGCTCACTTCCTCTGCTGTCTTCAGATCCTCCTGGTTTTAACATTGTTGGAGACACTCTTTGGGAGCCTCCCTTATAGCTGACTGCTCACAGTTGCCTGGACCTTGAGTCTGTTGTCTGAGGTACCAAAGTCTTTCATGAAAAAAAAAATCTGAATAGGAGAGGTCAGCGGCTGCACTGAGTGAAGAGCTCTTTGAAGTAAGTGTGAATGTGCAAATTTTGTCTTCAGTGCAGCTACATTATTTTCCCATGCAGCAGCAGTTCAAGACGTTCAAACATTTCCTCATCACTTAATCTGTACAGTTTTTAAAAATGAATGATTTTGTGAACATTTACATTAAACAGATATTGTTTACAGCTCACGTGATGTTTTCAGAATAGCTTTTGTTTGACCCAAAGTTCAGCACACCTACAGAATCAATTTAAACTGATAAAAGCACCAAGTCAATACTGCCAAATGACGATCTATTTATTCAACTAGCTGAAAGAGAGCAATTATGCGAATTTATAGTTGTACATGTTTTATGTGGGTCTGTTAATGGAGGTTTGCATGATTCACTTAATCCTTATTTATTTGGGACTGGGCCTTGCTGCAAGAGCTCCGTTTATCCACTGTCTGAAACAAGTGCTTTTAGTTCCCTTCCTCTCATCTGACCAGGCTTTCTCACGACTACAGTACCTCCTTCTTCTGAACTTAAGATGGATCATGTGGGCTTCATGAATAATTGGAAACCTTTTTGGGAAAAGCCTTGTCTTGCTAGGAGAGACTGCATCCATCCCACTTTGGATGGAACAGCTCTCATTTCTGGAAATCTGGCTGAATTTATCAAAACCTCTAAAACATGACTATTCAAATTAAATAAAACAGTTAAATGTGGATTATTAAACATTAGGTCTCTATCTTCCAAGTCCCTGTTAGTGAATGATTTAATAATTGATCAACATATTGATTTATTCTGCCTCACAGAGTCCTGCTTACAGCAGGATGAATGTCTTCGTTTAAATTAATCAACACCACCAAGTAACACTAACTGTAAGACTCCTCCAAGCACAGGCCAACGAGGAGGTGTGGCAGCAATCGTCCACTCCAGCTTATAAATAAGCAAAAACCCAGACAGAGTTGTAATGAAAGTCCCACTCTTAGCCTTGTCCATCCTAATTGGGAAACTCAAAAAGCTGTTTTGTTATCATCTATCATCCACCAGGTCAGAGCTTCTGTCTAATTTCTCAGATTTTTCTATTTGATTTAGTGCTCAGTACAGATAAAATCATTATAGTGGGTGATTTTAACATTCATGTACTGTAGATACCGAAAATGACAGCCTCAACACTGCATTTAATCTATTATTAGACTCAGCTGACTTCGCTCAAAATGTAAATGAGCCCACCCACCACTTTAATTACTCTCCGGATCTTGTTCTGTCATATGCCATAGAAAGTGAAGATTTAACAGTATTCCTTTTTTGTCTGATAATTTATTAACAACATTTAAATTTACAGTATTGGAGTACAAAGCAGATGGGGATGAATTTTATTATAGCAGATATCTTTCTGAAAGTTCTGCAACTAAGTTTAAGGACATAATTCTATTATCTTCTTCACTGCCATGTGTCAACACAGTGTAGAGAAGCTACTTAAACTCGTTCCCCACACAGGTCGATTATCTCGTTAATAGTGTTACATCCTCATGGTGTGCAACTGTGGATACTGTGGCTGCTCTGAAATGGAAAGCCTCAAATCAGAAGCGCTTAACTCTCCAGTATAACTCACAAATGCCTGGCTTAAAGCAGATTATCCATAAGCTGGAGAGGAAATGGCATCTCACCTATTTATAAGATCTTTATTTAGCCTGGAAAAAGGGTTCTATAAAATAAAAGCCCTCTCCAGAACACCTTACTATTCATCATTACAAGCTCAGGTCTCTTTTCAGAAGTGTAGCCAGGATGGCAACGAGTCAGAGCTCTGTTGAGCCATGTATTCCTTTAACTTTAGCCAGTAATGACTACACGACTTTGTTCACAAATAAAATTTCAACCATTAGAGAAAAAATGTTCATAATCATCTCACAGATGTATTAATATGTGCAACTACTGATATTTATTCAGTCTCTTTCTCTGATTGATCTTTCTGAAATAACTCCAATAGTTACTTCCTTCAACGTGTCTATTGGAGCCCATTCCTATAAGACTGCTGGAAGAAGTCCTCCCATTAATTAAAGCTTCAGTCTTAAATATGATCAGTCTTTCTTTGTTAATTGGCTATGTAGCACAGGCCTTTAAAGTGGCACTAATTAAACCATTACTTAAAAAGCCCTCACTTGACCCATTTGTATGCCAATCTCTAACCTTCCTTTTATTTAGGAAATTCTTGAAAGAGCAGCTGTTAAACAGCTAACTGACCACCTGAGTTATATGAAGAGTTTCAGTCAGGATTCAGAATTAATCGCAGTAGAGAAACATCATAAGTGAAGGTTACTATTGACCTGCTTATGGCCTCTGACAGTGGAATCATGTCTGTGATTTCCTTGCTAGACCTCAGTGCAGCAAGGAAATCACAATTTACAACAGATATTACAACATGCCGTACAGGTATGAAATGTATTGTGTTCCAGTGGTTTAAATCATCTCCATCTAACAGAGTCCAACTTGTTCATGTAAATGGGGAGTCTTTTCATGCTTTAAGGCTAATTATGGAGTTCCACAGGGTTCTGCACAAAGACCGATTCTATTTACTTAATACATGCTTCGCTTAGGCAGCATTATTAGAAAGCATTACATCCATTTCCATTGCTATGCAGATGACACCCAGTTTGATCTACCATGAAGCCAGATGACACACATCAATTAGTTAAACAGCCTGAATGTCTTAAAGGCACAAAGACTATGATGAACTCTAATTTTCTGCTTCTTTATACTAATTTTCTGCTTCTATATTCAAAAAAAATTTTGGTTATTGTACTCAACCCTAAAGAGCTTAGCAACATGGTGTCTAACCATATACTTATTCTAGATAGCAATACCTTGAGCTCCAGTAATACTGTGAGGACCAAGATATGTCCTTCAATGCACATATTAAATACATATGTAGGACTGCTTTGTTGTATTTGAGCAATATTTTTTAAATTAGGAACATTCTGTGTCAGAGTGATGCTGAAAGACTAGTTCTTTCGTTATTATTGGATGCTCTTAACACTTGTCCCCAAAATCCTTCAGTTGATCCAGAATGCGGCAGCAGCAGTATGACAGATCATATTTCTTCTATATTCGATTCTCTTCATTGGCTCCCTGTTAAATCCAGAATTAAACTGAACCCTTTAGTCATTGTCACAGATACAACTGTTAACAGCCTTTAAGACCAAGCATATCACTGCAAGCGTTCTTTGCAATACCATAATTACCTGGCAGTTTGTCCTGTAGGAAAACTACTATGGTAATTTCACTCGCGCTGCTGCAGGAAATCCACAGCGGGCCATTTACAGTAACAACTGTAATCTCGGCAAACGCTGGGACATTTGAAGCATGTTGGTGACGACGTGGTTGGTTACAGGGCTAAAATTCTTCTCCTCACAAACAAGGTCTTATCTTAACCTCATAGTATGATATCATCCCAATAGAGCTCTTCACTCTGGAGCTGCAGGCTTGTGTTTACTAAGGTATTTAAACTTAAAATGGGAGGCAGAGCCTTCTGCTTTCAGGCCCCTCTTCTGTGAAACCAGTTCCCAGTTTGGATTTGGGAGACAGACACCCTCTCTACTTTTAAGATTAAGCTTAAAACTTTAAGCTGTACAAAAGTTATGTTTGCTTTTCATGTGCAAAAATGGTGTATGGCTATGAAACAGTCTCAACTATGCAGTTTCAATATACAAATACAGAAAAAAAAAAGATTTATTTGAAGTAAATATTTTAATCAGTCACCATATAGATGTTACAAATTTTCCTATCCTATGTAGTTTTAGGCAAAGTTTCACTGAATGAGCTATCTAGATGGAGCTCAGGAACAAACATAAAAACATGCATACTGTTGTTATCCACGATCATGTCTATGTTTATCTGCTTGACCCCTCCCTCTAGAGTGTATGTGGGTGTGCGCTTTGTTTTGTCCTCCCTCCAAAGTATGTTTGTCTGTGTTGTTGTGCTTTTTGTTGGCTGTGGTAGGTGGAGATTGCTCATTTTCCAGGTTGAAGAAGTGCCTAATGCGGGATTGGATGATTGGAGGGGCAGCAGCCTCTTATCCTCCAGCTGACAGCCACCTGGCCCCTCTCATTTCTTCTCCAAACCCAACAAACAGCCAGCCATTTTGCTAGTGTTTCTAAGTGAATAGTGTGTTAATTTGTATTTCCACTGTTATTTTTAACAATGAGTTTTGTAAATAGTCTTGTATATAGAAAATTGTAACCATTTGCCCACTTTATGTATTGAGCACTGTAGCAGTCAAGTAGGAGTACGAAGCCCCTTTTGCTGACATCAGTTCAGGGAACAGTAGAACCTTTTGTTTGTTGTGTTGGCACAGCCCACTTCTGAAGACAAACTGTTGCATAGCACCCTCAGTTATTTTGTGTTGCTGGCCTGTTCTCGGGAGCACCTCATGTTATGTCCAGGTTACCCCTACGCTGGGAATGTAACAGAACATTACAATCATTGTAGTATGAGGAGGAGGGTGATTAAGCTCTCTACACCAGTGTGTCTTTTGTCCTCTTCTCTTTTCCCCTCATCTCCCACTGGTCACAGCAGATGACTGCTCGTCCCTGAGTCAGGTTCTAACTGGGGTTTCTTCAAGTTAAAAGGGAGTTTTTCCTTCCCACTGTTGCCAAGTACTTGCTCGCAGGGGGTCATCAGGAGTAAATGGGTGCCGTTGTGTCCCTGGGCAAGACACTTTGCCCAACCACATTGCCCAAGTGTGAATGTGGTTGGCGTAGGCGTAAATTGGCGCCATGCTTCTGTCAGACTGCCCCAGGGCAGCTGTGGCTACATTAGTAGCTTACAGTACCATTGCTGAGTATGATTGAGGTGTGAATGAATAGTGCATGAAATTGCATCTTTGGGTGCCTTGAAAAGTGATTAATGCATTATTATTATCTGATTTTTGTGTAAATATTTTTAATTATTGTAAGGTCATTATCTTATAATTTAAAGCACCTTGAGGCAGCTGTTCTTGTGATTTGGTACTGTATAAACAAACTGAACTGAATTCTGTGCTCACAGCTAAATTTCTGTAGCTGAGAGATATAGGCAGTGAGTGGGTTGCAGATACTCATCTAGATTGGCTAACAGAAGGCAGAACCGTCCTGATGACGAAGGATCCCCACAAAGGTACGACACCAACCACAGACCAATTACCTGTCTCTCCACAGCATGGATGCTCCTCTGAGTCATAGCAACCAAGATGAGTAGGCATGTGAGTCAACACATGAGCACAGGAACATTCATCAGGAACTCAATGTGACAACACTGGCAATTGCAAGGTAATGACCCAGTTGTACAAGGTAACAAGGTAATGCACAGACCCCACTACTGTTCTGCATTGGCCCCAACCCCCTAACCCAGCTCATCACGAAGAAGGGATACAGTAGGAGTGGGACTGAGTGAGAGTCGAGTGACCACCAGCCACATCCTGTGAGATATTAACTCACTGATCCACCTCACCAGGATCTAGTCTGTTCCAGACAGACAAGCAGCTACTTGCCAGCCAACCAGATACAGTGGTAGTTGCTAAGGAGCAGCTGTCATAAATGTGGCAATCCCAGCAGACAGCAACACCAGACAGAAGGAGCAAGATAAAGCAGAGGCTGAAGGCACAATGGTCTTGGTGATAATAGTAAAATTCATGGGAGCTGTAACCTCCCAAGCTGGAAGAGTGACTCCAGCAGATTCCAGGCACAACATCAGTGCAGTCCTAGAAACAGGTATATGCACATAAGGAGTACACGTATACATTAGGTACACCTGTTCTAGCACAAATAATCAGCCGATCACATGGAAGCAATTATGGTCAAGACAGCCTGCTGAGTTTAAATTGAGCCTCAGAATGGGGAAGAAAGGTGATTAGGTGACTTGGTTGTTGGTTATCGGTGCCGGATGATGGTCTGAGCATTTCAGAAACTGCTTCCTACTAGGATTTTCCTGTGCAACCATCTCTAGGGTTTACAGAGAATGGTCTGAAAAAGATCAAATATCCAGTGAGTTATTATTGATCGATATTGGTGTTTTGAGCTCACAGCAAGGGATGAGTAACTTAAATAACTACTTGTTACAACTAAGGTTGTACATTGTGGAACCTTCAGGTACAGATACAGCCTATGATGGTATACGGATGATGGTATGATGGTATGATGGTATCATGTCACTATGGACCAAAATCTCTGAGAAAAGGTTCCAGATTCTTGTTGAATCTGGCACAATGAGTTAAAGCCGTTCTGAAAGCAAACAGAGGTCCAACCAGGTACTAGCAAGGCAAACAAAAAAAGAGTCCAGTGTGTGTTTGTGTACATTATACTGTATATGTAACCAAAAAGATTTAAAAAAGCACAATAGGTCACCTTTAAACTCCAAAGCACAGCAACATTGCATTGTTACCATTCATGGGACACAGAGTGATTGTAAACCTTTAATAATGTGAAAGAAGAGTCAATAAAATTAGTGTTGAACTACATAAAAACTCTTAACTAAAGATATATTATCAGGTTGAAACTTGTTGCAGCCCCTGCATAAAGTTTTGCAATTAATGAACCCTTTGAGGACACATGGAGTAAAAGTGTCTTGTTTGATTTTTGATGAGGGACTTGAGTATAAATTTTGAGAACAGATGAAACTCATGGATATGAGCCCTCGGGTTAGATAGGCCATTACATTTTAATTACTCCAAAGGCTCACCTTTTCCATCTGGCACTCTTTAGCTCCGCCATTCTCTCTCCTCATTACACTGATGTTCATGGGTGATTTACTGGCAGTGACAATTCTCTGAACTTTAGAGATATCCTGCAGAGGGGAAAAAAAAACAACTTGGGGTTAAAAATACATGCGTAAGTGGGTCAATGATACAGCAGCAACTCTGAGGTTCTTCAAAACTAAGTAGTTCTAATTAAAGAAATCAAATATGTTTGATTTATATTTAAACACATATTTATTCATGTAATTATATTGAATTGTGCTCGGAGAAGGCTTTAAGTTGAAGTGATTTTAAAACTTCTACGCAATTAATACTAAAAAATTCTAGTGAAACCAGAAGCTAAGCTCCAAAATCTCACTGGCTCTTATCAAACTTATTTAGTAAAATCCTAAGAACAATAACTGTGTTTATGCATCTGTCATGGATGCAGCAAAGGCATCTGAAGTATTTAGTTTTAAAGAGATTTGGTCTTGATATTAATGATGGGAAATTAAATATAAACTGAGTACAATATATAACAAAGAACATAGACGTTGCAGTGTATCCAGTAGATGTTGATATACATATTATTTATACACATTTTCTTATATTAGGAAGTAGCTACAGTATATCATGCAATAACATTTTTAATTTCCCAGACTATATATAAAAGTTGAATGCAACCTGTGGTTCTAAAAACGTGAAGCCAATGTGAACGCTCTTTAAACTTTTGTCTGTTGTGCAGCAAACTTTCACTTGATTAATGATCTCACTAACAACCTCAGTCATGTCTTTCCTAGTTTTCCAAGTTTATAAATATATTGTGGTGCCATCTAGAGTAAAATAGATGATGAAAGTGATGCAGTGTATGATTAAGTTGCTGTTTTTAAGTGAGTAGTATTTGTACAGTAACTGGATACTGGATTATATTTGTATAGTATCGTTTGGTTTAGAATATGTTACAAAATGTAAATACACAACTTTTGCCAACTCTCTGAGGTCTCAGATGTTGGACCTTCAAACAAGAATACAGCTGATGTCTGTATAGACACGTACAGACCACCTCAGAGTGCAAAGTAGGCGCAGCTCAGAAGGTAGATTTGGGATTTACTGCTATGAGACCCGCATATGATCAAGAATGTTTCAGTCAAGTGACCCACTGCAAACAGAGTCAAAGCAATTCTCAGATAGAGGAAGGAAAACAAGACGGACAGTCAGAGATGAAAAGGTTTTCTCTGGAGGTAGCAGAGCAATCCATATCGCTACCACCTGAAATGATGTCCGCATTGAAAACATGACTTTTGCAAGGTTGATGTACTTTAAATCAGTAGTGTAAGAAATGCTCTATGCTTGAGTCCAAAAAATAAAAAACAAAAAAAGAGTAAATAAAAATGGATATAGGCTTCTGGGGAGTTACATGACAGTCATCATTTTTCTGCTGCATACAGGGACATGACTGGAAACTTCTCAGAAAGGAGGCGTGTTTTCTCAAAATGCTTGACTCTGAATATGTTCATATATCTCATTATGCGCTGACATTTTTACAAAACACCAGTATTTGATTTGAGAATGTCTCAAGCTGACGGACAGTTAGGCCTGTGTCTTTTTAGGCAATAACATAACTGTCATTATTTTAGCTTTTTACCAAAAATGTATTAGGTCATGTTTAAGAATCTGCACTTTAGGCCTGTGTTTATTATAACGGGCTTAACACGCAGATTCCCAGCTTTTATATAAGGGAACATTAAAATGGGAACTTTGGGTCTATGCATCAAAGCTCTTTAATAAATCATCCCTCTTTGTCAAGGGACAAAATGTAATTTGAC
Organism: Apistogramma diplotaenia; assembly: GCA_015052665.1. NCBI lineage: Eukaryota > Metazoa > Chordata > Actinopteri > Cichliformes > Cichlidae > Apistogramma > Apistogramma diplotaenia. The sequence goes on along the minus strand of VOQJ01041070.1, from coordinate 3,496 downwards.
AGCTCACTCAAACGTTGCTTCGCAGGTAAAATTTTAAAGTGGAAAGAAATGCGACATTAGCACATAATCCGCATTATGATGGCATGACCCTGCGTGCATTGCGTGTTTTCCAGTGGCCACGGGTTGCAGAAGCAAATGATAGCAGATGGACATGTTGCAAAAGCAACCCAGTCACCTGAGCTCAACTGCACTCAGCATCCGTTTCAGTCGCTGAGGACGAAACCAACAATAAGAAAACACAAACAGAAACTGAAGACAGCTGCACTAAAGGCCTGGCACAGCATAACAAGTGATGAAATCTGTTCTTCAGGCAGTGTGTAACAATGATTCCAGTTTATTATGGTCTAGTATTTTCATCCAGCCCCCTTGAATGAAAGTTTAAGAGATGCAATCGTTTCGCTCATCATATGATTTCGTCTGGTGAGGACAAAGTGTTAAAAGATTAATCAAGCTGGCAACACCAGATCTTTCTGCCGACGTATCCGTCTGCTGCAGCCCGTCTTCTGCACAAGGCCAGTGCACTTTAACTGGGTCAAAAGTGGTCTCTTGAGAGCATAAAGCAAGACAGTTGCAAGATGAACATAAACAATCTTAACCTGTCAATGTCAAACGCCATTCTTATTGTGTCAGGTGAAGCAACCTCTTTTTAGGCAGGTTCAGGAGAATTGACATTACCTGTGGAAGTGACCACATTTGGGTGAACATTTCATACACAGTTCCCCAACTTTTGACAGCAACTGTCAGAACCAGCCACACTTTCCATTTTTACCATCTATTTATCTCTCCATGAGGCTCGCGATTTTCCAGAAGAGCCTTGGTGTTTATGGTAATTGCAGAACGTCTGGCTAACACTTGGAAATAACCAACAGTTATGATTAATAACAAGAAATGATCAACCAATGATTTTTGTATAAATAATTAGTTTATGACTTTTACAAATGGTTCTGTTATGTCATTGAGGACATAAAGTAATAATTAGACATCTGGACATATAACATTTTATAAATTAATGATGAACAAGTCTTGTTGTGATGAAAGTTTCAGTAGGCCTCACTGTGAGCCCGTCCTCATTAACAGGGTTTCACAAGCTGACGTTGAGTCAAACCCGGAGCAACCCCAGCGACACCCACGAGGAGTCCTTTAGATGCACCTGCAGCGCCCTGACTAGTGTTATGGTCAACTTGTCACATGATAACGCAAAACACAAACTCCATCTAAACCTAATCAAGTGGCTATAGTCTTACATTATATGAGTACAATCTCGAGGCTCACTGGGCTGGGATTTTTGCAGCCGTTATATGGGGAATAACTGACTTAAGCAGATTTCTTAGTAACATTTTATATGCTCATTGTATGATGCAAATTTGATTCTAATTTATATCTATACCTATTTTTAGACCGCCAGCTCTCTACCACCTACTCTTCGCCGGGCCGAGGTGCAAATCCTGATTTTTGTAGACAAGGAAACAATCATAAAAGTAAAATAGTAAATGCTTATAGTGGGGCAATAAAATGCCATATTTTTTCCTCCAGCCTTGTACTCTGAGCACCTAAGATATCATCTCCCATTACTTTGATGAAAATTGCATCCTATCGGACCACGAGACTTGGCTTTCTCCCCAAGACTGTTAAATATGAAGCAACTTCCACTCCAATCTTGCTGATCTCTGCATCCTCACACTAATGAATCTTTCACCAGCAAGAAGAGCTGTGTGTGTGTGTGTGTGTGTGTGTGTGTGTGTGTGCTAGGCAAGGTCTGGGAGAGTCTTATCTGTGGTGTCTAACAGAGCTTAGGGCCCATTATGGTAACTCAAGCTACGAGCGTGAAGCTCAAAGTGGTGTCACTGAGTGCTTAAACAAACATCCCTGCACTCAACCACTTTAGTATAAATATGCTGATGAAACTCAAATGTTTGTTTTATGATTCCGTTTGTGGATCTGGATTTAGATGTAAAACCTTTGGTGATATGTTTTTTGTTATCTTTTTTACACAGTGCAAAATAACCTTTTGGTCATCCATAACATTTATTCCATTTCTGAAATATTTACCTTTCTATAATTTATGCAATAAATGTAAAATATTTAAGATAGATTTTTTGTATAGGTTCTAAAATGAATTAACCAGCATGTAAATGATGCCAATGCATTGCATTGCAGAGATATAACACCATTAAGCTGCTTTTCATTAGCTTCATGTTCAGGACAGCAGCATGACTGTAACCAAGGGCCTTAGCATCACCTGTTCTCTAACAGGAAGCCATAAAATTCCTCGAACTTAATAACAGCGGGTTTCCTGTAGGATGTCAATTTATTACACTTATTCACAAAACCGCTTACTTATCTATGCAGTCACTGTGCAGCTGGTCTTCTCTGAATGCCAGAATTGGCAGCGCGTGTGTGCTTCTTTAAAATTTCTTAAAAATGTTGAGGTGAAGAAGAAGAGTTGGATTGACATTGTGAAGAACCAGACTGCACACACATGTGACCATCCTCATTTTGATTTGAGTAACAGCGCACAGGGCAAGCTGACTATGACGCTGCCATCAGGAGTACACACTACTGCTGCTTCTGTTGTAGACAAAAAAATAGACCACATCTATGATGCATTGAAATTTTGCCCCCTCACTCGTGTGGTTCAGCTAAAAAAAACAGACCTCAGCTCCATTTGCCAGCTTAGTGTCGTCCACTTAAACAGATGTAGGAGCTGTCAATCATGGCCCTCAGTTGGAAAGCCTCAGTGTATCAGAGCAGAGGATCCTGCTGTTATTTGGATTTTTGAAATTTTATTTTGAAAACTCATTTTTATAAACATTCATATTTGGCTGGGTGGTTAACACATTTTCTATGATGTGACACACAGAGAACATATATTTGGTTCTGCTTTACATGGATTAACAGAGGAAGAGTAAGGCCAAGACATGAAGACATGAAGGGATGAAGACATCCTTCTGGAATAAGATATTTTATGTGTTGAACTTTAAAGCTGCAGTTATAATAATAATAATAATGCATTAGTCTTATATAGCACTTTTCTAGACACTCAAAGACGCTTTACAATATTTATGCATCATTCATTCACACCTCAATCATACTTGGTGGTGGTAAGCTACTAATGTAGCCACAGCTGCCCTGGGGCAGTCTGACAGAGGCGTGGCTGCCAGTTTGCGCCTACGGCCCCTCTGACCACCACCGTCACCAGTCACACAACCGCATTATTATGCTGCGGCTCTTTGCAGGGCTTCCGCGAGTAACGCATATACAGCGGTACCTCGAGATACTAATTTAATTGGTTCCAGAGCCGAGCTCATAAGTAGAGCAGTGACACGAAACTCCGAAACATTCGGATGTGAACCTGTCGTGTAGCTTTATTCACACCGAATGGGTTGTGTTTTTGCGAATGAATCGTCCTCATAAATGCGCTGTGACATCAAAATTGCAGGAGTCATCAAGCGATGATGTAATGAGGTCCCGATGTTTCTAACAAGAGCAGGAAGAA
>VOQJ01041069.1:0-10964 GCA_015052665.1 Apistogramma diplotaenia | reverse complement strand
TAAAACTTATTTTGCTGTTAAAGGCCAGTAAATAAGGTTAAGCGTTTCTTTACCTGCATTTTTTAGCACACTTTTCTTATGGCTTCATCCCTTACCATCAATTTTGACATGCAAAGGCGCAGCCTCAGTTTGGGGAGTCTTGCTTGTGCATTCAAAATTGAGGCAGTAATTGATTGAAGCAAGTGGCAGCCCTGCACTGCTCGTTTGTATCGCCTTCACTTCCTGCCGTGATTGACTCCCAGGCAAAGATCCAATCGAAACCTCGGCCCCATGGATGATGTCATTTGAGTAACCTCACTAACCCTGTAGCCAAGGCGTAATAATGCCCGTTTGCATTCAACCTATTAATATATATATCTGATTCCAGCATTAGAAATACCCTGCAGGTGTTATTCACGGTCTATTTCTTCGAGTTCTCCCCTTCTGTCATCTCATCCTCTGTGCATCCATTCTCTTTCTCACAGTTTCACTCTGTTACCGTTTCATTGTTTCACTCTCTTACAGTGTTGGCCTTTGACGGCTGCAAGAATCCAGTCAGTGCAATGATGCAACGTTCACCCAAGTTGTGATGCAACTTGGGTGAACGCACCACTAAGAGCGTTAACGTTTTGTCAACATTTTTCTTCTTTATTTAAAGCGTTAGAGAAGAAATTCTGTTCAGGCTTGCATCAGGCGACATATAGGGAAGTTTGAAAGCTGCTTTTTCTCTGGCAGAGAGGGGGTAAGGCTATTGTTCCCGCTGAAACAATGGAAGCTGCGGGGCGACATGCAGCGGTGCGCACATGAATGGCAGGGCTCTGGGATGTGTGTGGGTCAGTGGCCCGGGGTCTCCGTCCCAAAGCCCCTTTCCCAGCGCCTCACAAAGAACCAGCACAAGGTCGGGGCTCCTAGGGGTCACAGGCCACCCCCTTTTGTCCCTCACTTCAAAACACATAGCCTAAACATTTATTAATCAAGAGGCAGCTAGTGGGCCTCTCTTTTGTGAAAAAGGGGTGAGAGGAGGGGGAGCGACAAGGGGGAAAGAAGTGGGGGGAAACAGAAAGAAATAACTTCTGTCTGCAGTTGTAAATTCCATCATTTGGACAGAGGTGGAAGTTTGTAAAAGTTGCAGGCTTATAGTAGAAGCTGGGACTCTGCGCAGGAAGCTGATGGGAACTGGCGACTGGCAGGATTTGGACTTATTAAACCGAACCTCGGTTCTATCTGTTTCGCACTTCTGCTGGATATGCGTTCAACATGTCTGGAATGGGATTTATGTCGCACATTCTCCACACCTGAGGATTCACAGGGACAAACCCGCCTGAACAAATATAAACCGATCTGACGAAGCTGCATTAAATGTGGGAGCCGCATAATCGCAGTGAATGTCATTCGTTAACATCAAAACACAGAGACTGCCGCATCGAAACGCCCTTTACATGCGCAGCGTTCTGCACACGGAGCCTATGTGAGCAAGTGCAAAACTAGAATTAAGGCGACATCGAAATGCGGTCTGTGCTGTGCTTCTTCGATCGAGGCTGTTCTATTCGCTGACGGAAAAAAAAAAAAAAAGATTCTAAAGCAGGCCTCCCTCTGCAGCATGGCCACACGAACCGTACCTGTTTGAGAATGTATTAACAACTACATTATTTTTACTCAAGATCAAACAACATGCAACCCTATGTGAAAAAAATATAAATACATTTTATTGGAAACGTGTGGTATGTGTGAGCATTAAAGCTCCCAAATACGCATCGGTGTTGTTGGTCTTTTTGGCAGTCAGTGAAACGAAGTGGAAGTCAAGTCGAAACGAAAATGTGCTGTCTGTAGGGAAATGTGTGTAGGGTCGCTGCAAGCTATGTGCTCTGCAGCAGTAAACGCTGGAGTTGCATCAGTTTTAACACTGAGATGCCTTAGTAACCGTTGCCTTTCTGTCAGTCCCCCCCCCCCTTTATTTTTTGCATCATGCATCAGGCCTTACCCCAACATCACACAGCATGCTTGGTGGGGCTCATTTTGTGCTACAATTATCTCCATAAAATCTAGGCCATAGCTTATTTAATATATTGATATATTTCTTATTTTTTTAGCATATCAGTTATTAGTTAAAACAATTGCTATAACACAGTAGTTAAACCACAATCACTATTATTATTATTTGTGGAGGTATGTGCAATTTATTTCTCATCCATGCTTTGATTTTTACTGAACAATGGTGAGTTATTTTTAGACCTGAGTTCAAATTTGTTGAGTCTTTTTATGTGTTAAAATGCCTTGCTGGTAGATGTGAAGCAGCAACTTAAAAAAAAAGGTCATAACAGATTCTAATACTGATTTTGTAATATTTTAATAAATGATAGTAAGTCAGGTTAGGAGCATTCACTGCATTTCTGAAATATCTTGTGAAGAAGCTGGAAAAAAAATCCTCATTTTTGGTTTTCTGACTTAAATCTACAGAAGCCCTGCCTGTAATGGTACATAAGCAACACATGCAGGTAAACATACCTGCAGTACCACATAAGAAAGAGGGGGCATACTGTGCATTTCCACAGTGTGAGTGGAAATATTGAGAATATTTAGCAGAGGCAGTCAGACATTGTGCACCTTGGATAAGGACAATTTCTCTGGTGTTACTCTACGTCTAAAAATTAATCACACGATAGCTATAAAGATGAAACTCCCTGTGTGGATTTATTATTGTCTTCTGAACATATTTCTTTTTTCCTAAAAAGATTTATTTAAAAATACATTGTATTCAGATTATTCAAATTGTCCCTTCGCAACTGGGTTACAATAGTGCACAAACACACACATTTCAAGCATGTGTTAGTTTATAAAATCAATATAAAAATATCGCTTATATAAAAAAGTATATAGTGATTGTTCTGAGTCCTTACAGATGCTGAAATGTCAGTATCTCTGTCATCAATAGTTATTAATAAAATCGTCATCTTTTAAATTCTAGTAAGCACCACATGTTTTTGCATTTTCCTTTTTCGTCATGTATACATATTTTCTGGCATTCCTACATGTTCGTTCATCAGAAATCATGGAAACTTTTCAGCATTAAATATGTTTTTATATAAATAAATATAAGAGACTATATGGTTTACAACATTATATGTGCCACCAGTCCTGACCTGCATTGAACAGACTCCAGAATTAGAGAATAGCCCAGTGGATGTGGTGCCTGCTTTGTTTCAGGACGTGACCTGATTGCATTTTTTTTTTACCAAGCAAATCCTGATGGTAAGGTTTCACTGCTTAGCTTGAGCAGGGACAGTACCCTCCCCAAGCTAACATCAAACTCTAAACAGCAGTTGTTATTTCATGGTTGCGTGCAAGCAGAACCAGGTCATCTGCACTGGGTTACAGGCCTGCTGGCTGTGTTTGTTGTGCCCTCCAAAGTGTGCATCTTTCCTCATGCTACAGAGAATTGTGCTTTTGCCTTAGTAAAAAAAAAAAGGTTGATTTCCAGCATTATCTCGGTTGCTGTTGTATTTGCACATTTAACAATATCAACTGGAGAAGTGTTGCACTTTTTAGCAGTAGATTTTCTGCTTTCTACTTGTAATTTGCTAAAAAATAATGAGCTTTTTTATGCAGTAGAAACCTAACATTGCAGGGTTATGTTATATAAATATTAAGAGGAAACTAAAGTCTGCCTGTAATCACTGAGATAGTACTCTACAACCTAGTAGTGTTTTGGATGAGTGAGGCAAGGATGTGTGGGACCTTCCCCCTATGACATTAGCAGGAGGTCAAATGTGCATGTAGGGCACCTGGCTCTGCACCTCACCTCTCTCTGTGATGTTAAATGTCAACCAGCAGCATCCAGAGAAAGCAAGGTGAGCCACCATTCTAATGCTTATGCCAGGAGATCATTGCGTCTGACTCCCAAAGCCATGTTTCTCTTGTGTAGTGCAATTAAAGCTGTTAGAGAGGGGGAATTTACTGAACCATTAACCTAAGTTTTTTTTTTCTTTTTCTTGTGAAGTCAATAGTCTAAGGGTTGCTCTGCTGAAAGGAAAACTCCAGGTTTTTTCTTTAAAAAAAAACATTTAAATGAGCCGCTTAATCTTGATTTGTTTTGGAAAGATTTGCATTTCCAGCCTTAAATGCAGTGGATTCTCTCAGCTGCTCTGCCCACCTTGAACATAAAACAGTAATTGAATTAAACGAATGAATTCATTTATTTTGGACACAGGTGCTCATCCTTCTGGAAATCATTTTGCTCTAATAACTTGTATTCCAGTGCTGCCTCTGCTTCACTTTGCTCGGTCACAGTTTGTTTTTTTTTAAGCAGATGCAGCGGGAGTGATATGATCACATTTTTCAAGGCACAGTGTGGAATAACGTATAGCTCGATAACTGTATTGCACAGTTACCCAGTTGCCTCTCTGATTCGAGACACAGTTCAGTGTCTGCTTCAAGCCCAAGGTGTACAGGAGGTTAGATGTAAATCTGCACCATCATAGAAGCACCCTCACTGAGAAATGGCAGCAGTCAGGTCCTTCTGCTGTGCTTCTGCTTCTCCCTAATAGAAAGCCCATTGAGGCCCAATCAGCAGGTCTGTTCCAGCCTTGTAAGTGGATTTCTCCCATACCCCCAAGGTTTGTGAAATAGGGGTCAATGGGTCTGTTATTGTTTTTCTCTGCCTCTTTATCCCTACATAACTCTGTGATGTCAACAGCAAAGTGACAGAGTGAGCTGGGCATTTGGAGAAAAAAATAGAGAGGAAATAACTACCATTATGATCTTGCGTGTGTTTCTGCTCACAACAGGGCTACAATTGTTCCAGCGGGCATGGATGTGTACCCATATGAAGAATGGAAGGAGGTAAATATCACTTATCCCCCAACAGGTCGAAATGAAACAGCAGCAGCTGGCAGAGAGCTGCTGAAAATATTGAGTTTAGTCTGAAATTTATCACCAAGCGTAAGCCTTACTGTCTCTCAAATGGTATACTCTTTGCTGTGCAATAAGGTTCCTCGTGAAAATGTGTGTGAGCAGTATTGTCAAATATGCCGTTTGTGAGTCCTGTTTTTACATTTTTCAGCAGGGATGTCATGGTCTTCTTTAATAGTTATCCCGTGGACCGATTTTCACACACATTTTTTTCTTTTTCTTTTTTTTCTTTACGTTGCTGCTCTGAAGGACAAATGGAAACAAATTGGAGACGTTTTGAGCAGATTTGTTTCTTATGTCAGAGGCAAAATGGCATTGTTTTCCATTGTGTTGCAGCTTGGTGCCATTTATTAAATAAAAGTGGGGATCCGTTATGAGGTGGAATTTTATGCCTCTGTCTGAAATGTGATCATTGCACCAAAGCACAGCCATAAATTTCTTTTTGATATAATTGTATTAATGCACCGGGTAATGGATGAGCATATGTTTCACAGTGATTACTATCCCTCTCTGACTGTGTGTCCTAGTTGCCTTCCCATCGCCTGACTATCGGAATGAGAATATGTGCCTTGAGTTAATGCTGATTGCAGCAGCTGCCAACACATGAATCTCCATGGCAACAATAACGGTTGCCAGGCAACCATGCTCTTTTAGGGACACTGAAAGAAGCCCAAAGGCGTACTAAAAATATATATATGGGTATAGTGCTTCTTGAGCACCTCAGCCGTATGCACGCTATGCACAGAACGACAAAGAGTTAAACGCTTAAGATGGCGCGTGTTATTTTCTCCTCTTCAGCCGCAGTGTGTGCTTACCCTGATGTTACCCTACTTTGGCATGAGCTCTAAACGGCAGCCACAAATACTGATATCTCTTATGACATTAACACACAGAGCCGTGGCAGAGGAGTTAATGCTTTTATGAGGTTATATTTGGGGCTGTGGACAGTCTGGGTTAAGAAGATAGTGACAGTTTGGTGTATTTTTTTAACACTTGAAAAAGGGGGCAACTGTCAGCCATCTTGGCTCCTACATAGAGCTTCCCTTGCAGCTTGCACAGACCCAGGTGGTATGCGCACACGCTGTGGAACAAAGCATTCCATCAGCGCAAGTGACATCACTGCAGTCAGCTCAGCTGTTTCTGCCTGCGCTATAAATAGTGTGGTAGAAAAAGCGGATTGCCTATGCAGAAAATATTTAACTCCTGACCCCAAGCCTTAAGAGATCCTTTTTTTCTTCCTTTTGTGTTGAAGTGCTGAACTGGATCACAGCCAGTGTATCAAATATGGAATATGGCTGTTATGGGTTGTGTTAAAATTTTGGAAAAAAAAGTCAGATGTATAATGCTGTGCTCTGTCTTGAGTATATGACAGTGACAGGAGTTGTGAGGGATACACTAAAGCGTGACACTTTGTACTGAAATATCCAAGCTTAAATATAAGATCTGTAATATACATGCTAATTAGTGAATAGTTCTTGCTGTCAAAAGCAAAAGTTGAATTTGCCTCTAAATGTTTGTTGGGGGTCTTGTTTTCTTGTAGATAAAGATATTGCAGCCTCTAGTTGTGAAGCATGAAATTACACAGAGCAGTGACTTTTAAATACCTCCAGCACCTTAGCTGATAAAGCAACTTGTATCACAGGCAGGAATCATGCTTACTGACAGAACTTCATTCATTGTATCATACTAATTAGATATACTGTGGCAGCAAGTGTGTGTGTGTGAGATTATTTGCATATGCATTTTAGACCTTGTCAGCTAAGAGCTGTCTACATAGAAAGGGATGAATGTTGAGGTGATGCCTGGTGCAAATGCAAAGATAAAGCAAGGAATAAAGCCGGGGGAGAGTATAATCAAGGGAACCAATCACAACTGCTGCTGCAGCTGGTATCCCAGCTTCCTGCAGCAGCAGCTTTTACATTACTAACACACAGCACGTTATAGCTGCTCTTAGTTCACCCATCCGCTCACTAGCACCACTGCAGCCTGCGAGTCCAGTCAGCTGACTCGGGGTCGCGGTGTGGCTGGCCAGGTGCCAGGACGTGTGCAGGGGGCTATGCCATGGTGCTGGCTCTCGCAAGCTGGCAGCATTGAGGAGCGTAAAGGCATTCAGCAGTGTGAATGTCCCTTTGTCTCAGAGGAGCGTGCCAGGCTAGCTCTAATGAGGCAGCTCTTTGTGGCAGGCCTCTCAACATCAAGTGGGCTGGTGGACTCATTAACCTGACTACTGCAAATAAAGCAGGCAGGCACAAGAGACGCCTATGATAGCACACTTAAGGCCCCACTGAATCCCCCCACCACCACAGTCATCCTTCCACCTCCTCACTCTCTTCTTTTCCCTCCAGTCTCTCAGGTTTCCCAGGGCTCCTCTGATAGCAGGAAACCAGCCTCTGGCCTATTTCAGGTGTCCCAAATAAAGGATGGGGAGGGGAGGGGTGATTTCCACTTTCTATATTCTGTCTCATACCTTGAGCTTTAATCAGATTTTTGGCTCTGTGCTGTAACCTGGTTTTTGTTGAAGCATGAATGAATGAATGGCTGCAGTCGCTGCAACAAGAACAGAAAATGTTAATGTATTTATCCACTATGCTTCTCTCTATGCACCCCCTCCCCCCCATATGTTAATTGCAATTTGGTTTAATTACCAGCAACTAGAGGGGTGGTAAAAAGAAAGAAATTGGATTATAAAAAATGAAAAGGGATATATGAAAATGTGTCAATTTTAATAATTGGATACACAGTATTTCAGCATTTCCCATTTATAGCTCTTTATCTTGATCAGTGGCAGTGTTTTGACTGATATGTTTCAGGTGAAATGTGACTTACAAACACATTTTGTCAGTCAAGGTAGTCTCTTGCTGCTATATCTCATTCTGTATTAGCTGAACTGCTGTCAGTCTCATTTTAGTTCCATGGTTAATGAGTCAAATCCTTTTATGCCATCTTGAATGTTTTAAACTTATCAACTTGAGCTGTGCCCTGATCAACTTGACTTATTTAGGTCAGCTAAGCCTCCATGACTTGTTCTTCCAACTAATGAAGCAGTTGTAATGTTGGAACCAGAGATTGTAAGCGAGTCTGCTGAAATAGATTCGCTAACTTGTTTTGATGAATATTTTTGCAGTGGCTAGGAAGTCATATGGCTCACCGCTGAATTATGTATCTGAATGAAATTGGGTCACGAACAGCTGTTCTCTGCACACTGACAAGGACAGGTCAGATACTCATCTCACATTATGATAGTCGGTTGTTTACATGTTTCTTTTTATTTATCTCTCATAACCCTGCTGGTTATTAGCGCTCAGCGTTATGGCTTATGGGTGTGGACCTTCCAGATATTGATTCAATATTAATGTCATGTACTGTTTGATATATGGCCTCTGAAATTGCTCAAGCATTTGATCAGGTTGCTTGTATGTAGATTAGATTCATTAGATATTCCCCCCACTATTTTTCATGATGTTTCCCCCACACTCATTTTACAGCCTCCCATTGTCTCTCCTCTGCACAGTAAATGATTTTAATCTGGTGATGCTGTGTACTCTTGATAAGCCCCGCACAGACTGAGGCAGCATCGCTGATGGTGAGGAAGCGGCTAACGCCACAATAAGCGCTAATTGTGCGGGTGCCTCATTTTCTGAAAAAGAATATTCATACCAACATCAAAGAGGTTAGCACTCCTGACACTGATAAATTGCAGACGAGGTTTCATTAATTAAGTAGGCCACTAATGTTTATTTAAATGAAATTTACGGTTGCATTATTGATTCGCCGCCGCAAAATTATCTGACACGATGCACATGGATTGTGAGCTGTGGCTCTCTGCAGGAGCAGACAGACAGCAGGAGTGTGGATGGGGGGAGGCGGATAGAAATTTAGAGGGGGCCTAAAGACTGGAGGGGAAACATGAAGGAGATGGTTAGGAATTTTTATAGCTGCCAGCATGAAGATTTTCTACCTATATAGTTTTCCATTAAAGCCATAAACTGCAGATAAAATGATTTTTTTTGCTTGTTTGTTCTAAACCAGAAAGTTTGGGTTTGAGATTTAAATTATTCTTTGTTATCACTTAAGTTGATGAAAATAGCAGTAGTTGAGTAAAGTGCACATCCACTATATTTCAGTCGGGGTGGATGATAGTGGCAGCATTTTCTTATTAAAAGTGGAAAATAATTTGACTCATTGATTAGTGTTTGAGGACAATATCTAGGTTAACTTACTTGCCATATTGTGCACAATCAAATAGACAGGATGAAATACACAGATATATAATATATATATTGAGTACATCTGTTCAAATGCTCCTTAATAAAAATATCTAATCAGCCAATCACATGGCAGCAGGTCAGTGCATTTAGGCATGAAGACACTTTCAAATGGAGCATCTCAATGGGGAAGAAAGGTGAGTTAAGTGACTTTGAATGTGGCATGGTTGTTTCAGAAAGGGCTGATCTACTGGGATTTTCCAACACAACCAACTCTAGTGTTTATAGAGAGTGGTCTGAAAAATCTGTCTGAAAATATCCATGAGCAGCAGTGCTTTGGGTGAAAATCCCTTGTTGAGGTCAGAGGAGAAGCACCAGACTGTTTCAAGCTGATAGGAAGCAAATAGTAACTCAAATAATCACTTGCTACAACCAAGGTATGCAGACGAGTTCCAAAGCGTGCTGAAGCTTGAAGCAAATGGGCTATAGCAGCAGAATAGGCTACAATTCGAACAAACTCACCAAAACTGGACAACAAAATATGAAAAATGTTTCCTGCTCTGATGAATCTCAATTTCTGCTGCATCATTCAGATAAAAGGGTCAGAAATTGGCGTGAAACCATGGATCCATCCTGACTTATATCAGTGGTTCTGATGGTGGTGTAATGGTGTGGGGGATATTTTCTTGGCCCATTTTGGCCCTCTTATTACCAGTTGAGCATTGTTTAAATCCTACAGTCTACCTGAATATTGTTGCTGACCATGTTCATCCCTTTATTTATACCCATCCTCTGATGGCTGCTTCCAGCAGAATAGTGCACTATGTCACAAAACTCAGATCATCTCAAACTGATTTCTTGGACATGACACTGAGTTCACTGTACCCAAATGGCCTCCACAGTGACCAGATCTCAATTTATGAGAGCAGCTTTGGGATGCTATCATGTCAATATGGACCATAATCTCCATTCCCAGTATGATCTTGAATCTTTTCCATGAAGTCCTGAGGGAGTTCTGAAGGCTAACACAAGGTTGGACCCCCACCTGGTACGAGCGAGGTACCTAGTAAACTGTCTAACTCCATGTCATTATTTATTCCAAAAAAAGCCAAAATACAGAAGCAGTGTATGAAAACTATACACCATGATTCAGTAATGTGTGGCCAGATGAAAGATGAAAAATTAATTAAACTAACTAGTAATTGTGGTGCATACTAGCAAGGGCTGCAAAATGTAATTGTTTAGTCAACTAATATCATCCGTCCTTAGTGTCCATTCTTAACATCTTCCTAATAACATGATATCATGCCCCCTACCAGTGTTTTCCATACCATAGATCAGCATGTTTGCTTCTACCAAATAGAAGGAATTAGAAAAATATATTGTAAATGCTTATTTTATATGTATGGCATGCCAAGACTTATAGATATGTCCTCCCAAGATTTACTTATGGACTCTTTCACATTCACATACAGCTTGATTCAAGCTGAATTTGTGTAATTATACTATATGAGAAAAATGTAAAAGGGGTCTTTTTTAAATCAAAGTACGATACAAGTAGTTATAAACAGGGGGAAGGGGGGAAATGCAAATGTTTTTTTTTTCTATTCCCTTTCCATGTTGGTGGTGACTAGTTTGAATTTGTGGTTGGACTTCAGAGAATGCACTAAAAAAATTCATCATCACCCTGGACCTCAAATTATTTCATACATTCACTCCTCCTGCCGCTAAAGGCAGAACTAAGGAGCCCAGTCTGTGTGTGTGTGTGTGTGTGTGTGTGTGTGTGTGTGTGTGTGTGTGTGTGTGTGTGTGTGTGTGTGTGTGTGTGTGTGCGTGTGTGTGTGCGTGTGTGTGTGTGCGCGTGGCGGGGTT
>VOQJ01041062.1:10937-21276 GCA_015052665.1 Apistogramma diplotaenia | reverse complement strand
AGAGACTCGCACCTGAATCAATGTCTGGCTCACTGAAAGAAACAGAAAAAAAAGGTAAGTTTGTAAGTGCTTCAGAGAGTAATTCAATGGAAGGTACAAGGATCTTTCCACAAGATTCTCCCAATGAGCTATCTTTTTTGAACATGGGATGTTAGGTATTTTTTGAGTTGTAACTGCTGAAACCTTTATGATGATTCAGTCATTTATGATCCCATGTATTTGGTGTTAATCAGTGTCACATAATCAACCAAGAGCAGTCTTAGTGACTGCTTGTTTCAGGTCACTGTCAAGGTCACTGTGTGACGCCCTGATGCCTGGCTCCACTGTTGCTACAAGATAACTGTTTCATGAGAAGAACTTGATAAGCATGTGACTGTCTGCGTTTGCCTGTTGTTTTATCTTTTCCTGCTTTTGAATAAAAGAGCTGCGCTGTGTAGTCGAGGTGTGTCAATACGTGCTGAACTCTCACTGAGATGTCTCACCACGGATTGCACCCTCTCATGAGAGCAACTCATAAAACTCAGTTTGTGTCGTGTTGGTCTCTTCTGTCTTAGGAAAAAACCTAACAGTCCTCATTTCCACTCCAGATAGTTTTGGATCCCAGCAGTTCTCTCCTCTCCTCCATGAAGGTCTGTTTCACAGTGTCCTGATGTGTTGAGCTCTGGGGAGCATTAACAAGGCCTCTCATCTGAAGTGTTAGTAATTGCTTATTTCTGTAACTGTGCCAAACTGCTGGTCCTCCTTTCCTGAAGCGGTCTTCATGAGAGTGTCAGAGTTTGATGTTTTTTTGTACTTGAAGAAATGATTTTGTTCAATTTTCTGGACTGATTGACCCTGAAGTAATGATGGACTGTCTTTATTTTGCTGATTGCTTCTCGCATAAACACTGATATTTTAGAACTAGAACAGGGCTGTTTTCTGACCGATGGTCTCATTAAGAAGAGAAAAAATCCTGCCAGCTAACTTTTGACGAGGTTCACTTGTTCAACTGGGAAATATTTCAGGTGACGGATGACCGTGTGAGCCTTTGCCAATTAAGTTCAAAGCCATGACCAAGACAAACAGGGAATTTTGCAAATATTCTTAAATCTATGTGAGTTCTTTCAAATTTGAGATGTTAAGTTTTGTTCTACCTGGAAAAATCTGCCAAAAGCTCTGCCAGATCATTTGTCTTTTTGTAGTTCTCCTCGTGAACACAGCTCCTCATCTACAACCTTTAGGACAGGCTTCATAGACGTTATGTCATCCATCCTGTGAAGCCCACCATGTGTTTTTGGACTTTTTCTTTGTCTCCTGTGTCAGTTTGGACCCTCCCTTCCTTGCCTGTTCACTTGACCTGCTGCTGATTGAATTCCATCTCCACCATTGGCCACCTACACCAGCTTTCTGAGGGACTTTCCACAATTGGCTGCCTCACCATGGCTGGCTCCCTGCTCATTCTCCAGAGGAGTCCCATCTCCTTGCTCACAGGCCACTAGAAGGTCTCTGCCTCCTTCATTGCCACCTCCCACCTTGGCAACCTCCTCTGCTGCTACTGCTGCTGGTGGTGTTGTCGCTGCTGGAGACTACTCCACCTCCTTAGCCAACTGAAAAGGTGGGACTAACTGTATAAATAAAGGTTAAAAAAAATAAAGGTCCGCCTCTACCTGAGTGGCTCTGCCACACCTGCTGGTCTCCAGCCTCTGTCTTGTTCAGCTCCACCCCCTTCTCTCAGTGTTTAATAATGTCTTGCTTCAAAAACGTTTCCACATTAAAAAAAAACAACAAGATTATCACAGCCAAAAAAGCTAAAACTGAGACTTTAAACACTATGAACTATAAGTAGAAAACAGTGTCAAGTCGTTAACTATTGTAACAAGCTGTCCAAGAAGTTTCTTGTTCGTGAGTGAAATTGCAATATTTTATTTTAATGGTACTGACTAACAGGTCTTACTTTGTGTGTGCTGTTCCCATACAGTTTATGGTTGCAGTTTTCAAACCAAAATTGCTAGCATAAACTAATAGCTTAACTATGGTCACTTCTGGCTCTTCAAAAAGCAACAGCATGCTAATGGCCAAAATACTAAAATCAGTGGCCAGAAAATAAGATTTCAGAGAGCAAGACGTTATGTCACAGTGGCCATGTCCACTTTTTATATACAGGCTTTAGTGGTAATGCTCTTATGTCTCATATTTCACTGAGTTTAGCTTGTTTCCAAGAGCTTAAAATAATATGCATACCATCAACTGTGAGTTTGTGCAAATGTAAGAAAAGGAACACAACATGTTTACTACAGCATTGTGACGCTTTTCCACATAAACAGTTATTATGTAATCGTGACAGGAAGCAATGAAAATAGGAAACTGAATCATCCTGACTGCAGTCTAATCAGGAGCTGTGAATATGAGTAACTCTCCCAGAGCATGAAGCCCTGACTGGAAGAATGAATCCACAAGATGACAGAGAGTAATCGTCCCCCTAAAGCAGCTCTGCAGGCAATGACTAACCTTCCTGATCTCTTTAAGTGTTCACATCCAATTAAGCATTAGTGCATCATCGTGAATGCTGTTAAAGTTAATCCCTGTGTTTCTTTTGTTTTAGAGTTGTTTAAATGCAGGAAAAACTCCCGTCTCAAAAGAAAATGATGCATGTTCACTTGGGCAGAAGGATTTTATTTAAAAGCCAGTGTTGGGCTGCGCTCCCCTTTGAGAGTCACACACAAAGCTTAAGAGGATCACACGATACTCAGGATATGTTTCTATCTTTGCTTTGGTCTCAGGGGACTGTGCAGACAAATGGCTGTGTGATCCAGGGTCTCCATAGCAGGTGATGGTAGTTTTTAAAATTTTATTTCTGAATTAAAAACTACTCTATAAATAAAGATCTCAGCCACCTCTTCAATATTTCATTCAGTCAAATGCAACACAGTTTATTATCGCTTGACATTGTTTTAAAGTATGAAAATAACAATATTGAAAATAAATAACAATAAATAATAATCATAAATGACATAGCGATTTTTCATAGACCACCATAAACGTACCACAAAACGATGATGAAGTTTCTCTTTGCATGT
This sequence comes from Apistogramma diplotaenia, assembly GCA_015052665.1. Lineage (NCBI taxonomy): Eukaryota > Metazoa > Chordata > Actinopteri > Cichliformes > Cichlidae > Apistogramma > Apistogramma diplotaenia. The sequence continues at coordinate 18,220 of VOQJ01041062.1, read as the reverse complement.
TTCCTCTGCTTCTTATTCCTGCTGATATGCAGCTTTTATTTTGAAAAAAATTTCCTTACATAACTGCATGATAACTATATGATATTTATTTCAGTTGAATTTATTACTCTCAAAAGGCTCAAATGAAACCAAAGCAGCCACTCTCTTAGATGTGATGGTTAACATTATGTTAAATTATTATTTTTAATGATTTCACTTTTTTTAAAGTCACAACCAAAGCTCACGGATCACTGACAAGGGATGAAAAAAATCCTAATTTTAGGGTGACAAAATAAAAGGTTCTTATAGAATTTGTTCATAAAAATGCACAGGTGCTAGGCATACTGGTATCATAGGAATGTGGACTGTGAGTTGCTGATCACATGGAAAATGTGCCCATATGATTTACAGTGTGTGGTTTGTGTTTTTGGTTTCTATTCATGGATGTTAACACCCCCCCCCTCCCTCCCCTCCTGCTCTGGTATTTATATATTTACATCAGTAAATACAATTACTGCAAATGTTCGAGTCACCCGAACGCCACAAAGTCATGAGCTGTGACACCATCCCTCCTGACTGGCTGGTAGAGAGGCAAAATATTAAGTCTCTTAGTTCAGCTGAAGAGTTTTGTTCCAAAAAAAAGCTTTTAATGTGAAGTTACTGAGAGGAGGAGCAGATCTAACTATACATGTAAAACATAATAGTTTTCTTTGTTTTGGTAGTGATGGTGCGTTTTGATGATAAACTGAACACAGCACTCTTTTAGCTGCACAGCTGATGGAAGCCACTGTTCAGCCCACCTCCAACCCAGCTCCTGCTTTTTGTGTTGCTTCTGACTCAGTCCAAGTCTCAGTGCTTTTGTGCATCATCCCTGATATTAAAAATATAACTAAGTAACTTACTTATGACCACTGACAAGCTTTAAAGTCAATGCTGAACATATGTTTCATTCATTCTCACTGCACAGTTTTTATACTTTGTGAAAAACTGGTGGATTATAGTTCAGACACTCAGGCAAAATAACAGTGGTGTTTACCTCACAGGACACAGATTAAGGGTCATAAAAAGGAGGAGTGCTGAAGGAGGTGGGTTGCGAAGCAGCTTGCAGTTTAAGGGCAACTGTTGGCAGGCTGAAGCAGTGAAAAAGTGAGCCTCAGAGATTTACTGACAGGACGTGTAAAAGAGTAGCATGTAGGCAGGCACTGAGATCAGTGAGAGCTTGACTTCATGACCTGATACACACCATTGGATTTAAAGCTGTGCAGATTCAGTGTTCTGTGGGTCAAACTAATGCCACTCATACTGGTCCTGTAGCTCAGCAGCAAACAGCTGGTTAGCAGCTAAAGTGAGGCTTATGTTTCCCTACATTTGTATTATTAAAGGTACTATTAGCTTAAATGTTTAAATGCCTTTTTTTGGTTTTCAGACAGACAGACTGAAACCTTTTTAGGTTTCTGTGAACAAAGAAAAGCTGGAGTTTTTAATTTAGCAACACTAAACTAAGATGTTAAAGTCATTAATAGATGATTATAATTGCCTTTCTGTGATTGGACAACATTCATAAAAGCAGCTAGAAATGAATATGTGCTGCCATGTGCTTGTGTTTGCTCACACAGCTATCAGAACTCTATACTGTATGGCAATATCATGTGTTTACAGCCTGTCTGGCTGCCCCCACAGCTCCACCTTTCTAGGTTAAAGTCAGTTTGGATAAAATGATGGAAATATGTGAGAAACATGCATCATTAATGTGGGTGCACAGAAAGCAAAATATGAAGTGTGTGTATTTTCTGAGGTAACAGGAGCATCCAAATGGCTTTGGCTTCAAAAAGGTCCCAAACTGGCAGGCAGAAGTAAAATCACAGCTCAAGAGTCCCACACAGGCTAAAACTGAAGCAGGACTATATTTTTGCCAAATTCAGGTCAGCACATGTGATTCAGAGTCAATTCAAATGCAGCCAAAGTAGGCCAAAGTGGGACAAATCTGCACACATAAATTGCCAATTATGCCAACTATTACTGAGCCAGGGCAACAGAAAACAGCAGTGAGATAAATTAGGAGAAAGGCCACACATTAGTGAAGAGAAACCTTTGTTACAGGTTACAATAAAAATGCACTGTGTTGTTTCAGCATCACTGCAGAGATCACTGAAGAAGCACATTTCAATGAGACTGGGTTAAACAGCCGAACACTCGTGCTGAGATGTTTCAGCTCCTTATGAATCTTCGGGTTGTTTTGGTCTGTTTGGGGCTGGACTGAGAAGGTCTGTGGACCAGTCCTGGCTCTGTTTGGCACTGGTGTGAGCCAGGAAGTATTACAGCATCGGGAGGTGAGGGGTGATGGCTAACATCACCAAAATCTATGAAGCTGAATGGATTCCACACATACAACAGTTCTGTTCAGGGTTTCACCATAGAGGAAGCCAAAGACTGGACAGCTAACCCTGCAATGACTTCACTTAGATTGATTTTATATTTATAGTTCCAGCTCATAACCAGAGTGGTCTCAGGCTCTAAGTGTGAAGTGCTCTGCTGGGATAATGTGCTACAATGAGGTCTTTCAGATATGATGGGGCCTTATTATTCAGGATTTAGTACGTGAGGAGAAGCATTTTAAATTCAATCAGTGGACGAACACCTCCATCACCTCAGCCATGGCCACCTTAAACCGCCCTGATCATCACATCGACTCAGCTGTTTAATCTGTGCATCAATAAAAACATAAACAAGACACTTTGTGCTTTAAGTAAGAGTTATGCCATGCAGTTATTGTGCAGTAAAAAGCTGCTTTCACTCTGTGTGCTCATCTAAGAAATGAACTTAAGAAGAGGACAAATGATTCAAACTAGCTGACTAACTGAATTACTTTAGCCACCAAAATGACTGACTGGCTTTACAACCAAGTTAGATTTAAAGGCTGAATTACGTCTATGTAATGTTGTACCGTGGTTCTTACTCTAAAATGTTCTAAGCTAAGAAATTATTCAAAATTAACTGACTCTTCTGCATCAGCAGTTTCTTTGTCACTTTGTGCTGAATCTTGCTGCTCTCGATCTGTCAGTCATGCTTCATTCCAGAACATCCCACTGTTTAATTAGAGGTGCAAAATTACAATAAGAGCAAAGGCTGTGACGTTAAAACATCCCAGTGGGCCACTTCCTGCGGAAAGCAATGATCACAACGGCACATGAAAAGATTAATGACCCGACTTGGTCAATTGGAGGTTACTAAAACCTTTGCAAGTCTCTGTTTTCTGGAACAAAACTCCTCAGGTAGGCGTTATGGAATGTGTTTAACCTTTCTGGAAAGTCCTGAAAGCAGCATGAGTGCATCAAGCTGAGAAGAGAGGAAGAACGCACAACATCAAATAAACAACACTAAAACCTGACAGCTGTTTGAGAGAGAAAAAATACAAATGTGAAAACAAAACTCAAGATGAGGAAGGACTTCATCACAGCCTCCTGTTAGCACAGGACTGAGAGATGGAAACCAGTTCAGTCACTCCAGGTGCATAAATCCTCAATCATGATGGAGCAAAAAAATAAGTACCAGCAGAGAAACAACAGACAATTAAAAAAGTGCTGTACATTCAAACTCATTAGCCAGGTCGCGTGCAGCCTTTTGAGCCACTAACCTCCCATTTCACAAAGACTGCACTGTCCTCTCCTGCCTGTACACATCCACTTTCTCCTGAAAGTCTGTGTAATGTCCCTCCTGAGGTTTAGGAGACTGATGCAGCCTCTCTCCAGCTCTCTGGCTGCAGAAAGTGTTTTGGTGTTACTCCAGTGATGTGGCAGAAAAGGACGACAATGACAGCTGGAGGTTTCTCCCAAAGCGTGCACACGTAGGACAAAGCTGGCTTCCTCTTTCATAGCGATGTGGACTGCTTGATGCTGTGAAAGCTGACCCGTGAAGGTGAAGTGGGGATGGACATAGCCTGGGTCATCCTGGCTCGGATGGAGTGCTGCTCCTGCCATCGGTGGAACCGCTTCCTCACAGCTGAGCGCACCTGTCAGCAACAATGACAACAAAGACCAGGAATGGAAGAAAAAAAAAGACCTGTCAGCTGAATGATCACTCTGCTGAGATGATTCATTGACACCGGCTACAGTGCTATTAACATGGTAGCTGCTCTGCATTCTGTTAGCAAATAGCAACACAACACAACACAACACAATGGAAGGACTTTCTGAATTGTACGCACGCACGCACACACACACACACACACACACACACACACACACACACACACACACGCGCGCACGCACAGCACGCACACGCACGCACACGCACGCACACACACACACACACCCTATATTGGTATCCTAAAGTTACAGAAAGAAAAAAATCTCAGAGGTCACTGAAATAACCTCAAATTGACTGGAGTAATAAAAATGTACCAAAAATTAACTCAAGAAAATCAGAAATTGATTTAGAATGGTGGTTCAACAGCTGATTGTGGAAAACTGGATCAGCTTTTTATCCTCTCAAGGATGTTTGAGTGGGTGTAGGAGTTTGCACATCCAGTCTACATATGTTTTATGGACTTGGACAGGGCATTCAACTGCATCCCTCAGGGTATCCTGTGGGAGGTGCTGCGGCAGTATGGGGTGTCTAGCTCGTTTTTTGGGGGCATTCAGTCCCTGTAAAACCACAGCGAGAGCTTGGTCCGCATTGCCAGCAGTAAGTTGGACTTGTTTCCTGTGAGTGTTGGACTCCGCCAGTGCTGCCCTTTGCCATCAATTCTGTTCATAATTTTTATCGGCAGAATGTCTAGGTGTAGCCATGTGGCGGAAGGCTCCTGCCTTGTCGGCCTCAGAATCTCATCTCTGCTCTTTGCAGATGACATGATCCTATTGGCTTCATCAGGTGGTGGCTTCCAGCTTGCAGTGGAACAGTTCTTAGCCGCGTCACACCTCTAACTCTGAGATCATGGTCCTCAGCTGGAAAAGGGTGGAGTGCCAACTCCGACTCAGGGATGAGTTGCTGCCCCAGGTGGACGAGTTCCAGTATCTCGGGATCTTATTCATGAGTGACGGGAGAAGGGAACAGGAGAACAGGAGTGCAGTGTCCAGATCACTGCAGACGCAGAACCAAAACATCTGTCGTGGTGAAGAGAGAGCGTAAAAGTGAAGCTGTCGATCTACATCCCTACCTTCACTTATGGTTCGGTAGTGACAGAACGAATAATACAAGCAGCCGAAATGAGCTTCCTCCGAAGGGTGGCTGGCTTCTCCTTTAGAGACAAGATGAGGAGTGCAACCATTCGGGAGGGGCTCAGAGTAGAGCCGCTGCTCCTCCACATCGAAAGGAGCCAGTTGAGGTGGTTCGGGCATCTAATCAGGATGCTTCCTGAGCACCTTTTGGGTGAGGTGTTCCGGGCATGTTCTTCCGGGAGGCGGCCCCGGGGCAGACCCAGGACATGATGGAGAGATTCAGTTCAATTCAATTTTATTTATACAGCGCCAAATCACAACAAACAGTCGCCTCAAGGCACTTTTTATTATAAGGTAAAGACCTTACAATAATTACAGAGTAAAACAAAAATTATATCTAAATCTAGATATAAATCTAAATCTAAATAAATATTTAGTTGCAGAACCTTCTGTGGTAATCACTGCAATCAAGAGATTTCTGTAACTCATTTTAATGTAACTGTAACTTATTTTCCTTCCTTGTTCATTTGTTTGTTGAATCAATTAATTCTGACTTTTGAATCACTTAAGCAGAAAGACGGCCGACGATCAAGTTTGACAGCCATAAAATAGTATTTTTGACCTAATAGATTATTCAAATTGTTATTAGCAGAAAACTGCATGGTGTGCAGTGTGTCCCTGACAAACTGAGGAAACTGGACACGAAAAAGAAAAAAGTGTTAGGGCTAAAAAACAATCTAAAGCAGCTGAAAAGTATCTGAAAGCCTGAATGTCTTTAGCAGGAAATAATCCAGTAAAGACCTGATGCAGGACCCAAGAGACGCATCTGGACTTTCAGCTGATCTGTCTACTGTTCACAGGTGAACTCTATCAGTCATAAACTGGCCTCCCCTGAGCCTGAAGCTCAGCATTAATGAGTAGTGGGTTCATCCTAAAAGAGAACAGAACATCCAAAGAAGAGCTTTGAATGTGCTTCAGGAAACCTGGAGAACTGTTCCTGCAGACTGCTTAAAGAAATGACAGGAAGTTGCCTCAGAGAGTTCAGGTAGTGATGAAGAATAAGTCTTTCTTATGTTTAATAAGATCAAAATCTTAAAAAACTGTGGTGGCTCTAGACTTTTGCGCAGTACTGTATATATGCATATACCAGTCTCTACAGTGTACAGCTGAATTTATGGTACTCAGCTCATATGTTTCATATACTATGTGGTGACAACTTGCTATAAATTATTTTAATGATGATTAAAGCTGGGCCCTCCACTCTCATCACTCCAAAAATCAATCGCCCCATTTCTGTCCACCTCCATAATCTCAATATTCTCAGCTTTCTCTAACCTAAGATAAACCACAGAGCTTTATTTTAACACACAACTTCATATTTTACAGATCAGTTATCAGATGACTGACCACCATTGTGTCATCCTCGAGTCATGTGGCCCAAAGTAGGATCCTTTAATTCTCAACACATGCTTTTGCTCCGAATGTTTTCCTTATCTCCTGAATGTGAACACAGGTTTCCTTTGTTCATATCTTTCACTTCTTGCCCCTGCTTTTCCCTGCTACCCTCAGCCTGTAACAAAACACTAAATCAATACCCTCTGCAGGTTGCACATGCTGCTTAAGCCCACAGTTCATGATGAGACAGTCATTCATCATTCAGTCGGCTATCACAGTGTGGGACGGCACCAAAGGGCAAGCAGTCAGCTGATATTACATCCATGAGCGGGAGGAGGAATAACTCGTTAGGTAATGATTGTTCTGTCAAATGAGGCTGCACTCTGAAGCTAAATCAGATTATGATCCTGCAGCTTTACCTTTATGCCTAGTTTGTGGCTCAGGTGGCAGTGTTATGGGCTATTCAGCAATAAAGGTATTGATTGAAACTTTGGAGAGCATAATAGAGCAGTCCATCCACTGTGATGTACCGAATTGCTCCTCTCAAGCTAAAATCATTAGCTATTCCTCAGGCAGCTTCTTGCTATGAGGGATGAGATTCTGTATGATCACAAATTTTACAAGATTTTCAACATTTTATTTATTTTAACCTTACAACCTCCAAAGGCTGAAAAGTAAGGCTGAATCTGCAGTTCCTCTAATGACCACTTGAAGCTGCCTTCAAAAGTGAGTCAGTCCCCACAGACTTCCACG
>VOQJ01041062.1:0-10917 GCA_015052665.1 Apistogramma diplotaenia | reverse complement strand
AAGTTTACAGCCAGAAACAAACATGATTACAGCCTGGTACAAAGAACACACCTGGCCTCTTCTCCAGCTGTACTGCAGGTGATTCTGTTAATAGCTCACCTGTTTTATTCATTTTATTTTATATATGCCGTAAGGACGCACAGACACACAGTGTATTTAGTGCTAGGAAACAGAGTAACATCTCTTGGACTGTATCACACAGCAAGTATCAGATAGTCCCCCTACAAACGATCCAAAATGGAAAAGATGTTTGAGACGTCCAGTCCAATTTGACAGGGTGCTCAAGACGAAACCTGTAACTTACAGAATCCATGCCACCAGGGGGAGTTATAAAAATCCAATCTACTTATTCATCATGGTCGTGCTGTTGGTGCCTTTTGGAGCAAGTTAGAAGAAATTATCTGAAAGATAATACATCTAGATAGCGATTATCCATGAAGAGTGGGCTTTACACGAAGTGTAGTATTCAGACTGTGTGGCATCTGAAAGACCAACAAAGCCAAAGTGTTAACACTGAGGCTGATACTGTGGAGTCTGTCTGTCTGTCTGTCTGTCTATCTAGATCTCTCCCGCTCTCCTGAGCTAACTTCTCCTGACACACTGTGGGTTCATAATGCTGACGTGGGGGTGCAGGAGGCACCGTTTGTGACAGTCCACACAGGAAAGGTCCTGTGATGATGGGCCTGTGTGAGTGAAACTTAAACCGGTAAAGATGATGATGTTAGACCAAGGTGGTGGTTCTTTCACCTTGTTAGTAACCAGGTAAGGTGTCAGTAAATAAAGATCCATGCATTTCATTTCTTTAGTGCACTGATCTGATAGATGTTTCTGGCTTTCCCTGGCTGGTCAAAAACCTGCAAACATCAAGCCTCAGCTGGACTTTAACGCTCAGAAACAATGCAGGTGAGCAGGTTGGCTGGTGTTAGCATCTTCTGCACAGCATCACACAGCTGTTAGCAGGGCTGCACACTCTAAATGTAGTGTTTCTTGGTTTGACAGATCTGTATCAGCCTAAAGCTCGCTGGCCTCTGCTGTAGCATCTGTTTCACTTCTGCTATCCACTTTATGCTGCATGCAATGCGTAACACAAACAAAGAAACATCTGCAAATGTGCTCGTGAAAAAAACATCTGGAAACGCAGCAAATGGGGAGAGGATAGTTCCTGAAGAAAGGAAGGAGCAGGAGGGGAGCAATGCTTTGTGCATTTGTTGCTAAATTTGAAATGAGCATGAAATTAAATGTTTATTAAAATGCTTTTTCTATAACACAGATACTAAAATGCTAAAATGCTAAAACAGTGACTAATAATGTTAATAGTACAAAATGCACACATTAAACATAAACTAGCATCCCTCCACACACGCATATTAATATTTCTAGAGGGATTCAGCCCTGATTTCACAGTGAAACCAAATTAGGGCTGACACTGTCACAAAGTGTAGAGAGTGATGTCACTTATGTCGGCACATGACAAGTCTTAATTGTGCCCTAAATATACCAGCTTCGAGCTTTATTGCTCTGTTCTCTGCAAACACACACACACGCACACACAAGCATGTGCACACACACACACTCTCTCACACACACACGTATACCAACATGCAGCGTGGAGCTGCCTGAAGATGGGGAGATATAAATAAGCGTGTGAAGCAGGGTGGGGGCTTCAAAATGTTAAATCAATGAGGCGGTGTGATTCTGCTTACCTCGCTGTTTAGGAAGCAGTAAAATACTGACACAAAGAAGCCCTGTGTGAGACGAAGGGGGAGATAAAGAGAGGACAAAACATGAACAAAGAGGAGGCCGTGTTAAATGTCAAAGCTGTGATCCTGCTTTAATCAGATACACAGCAGCTTATAACATTTAATCATTCCCCAGTTTCATCATTACAATTACTGAGACTTTACACAGAAAAAGAGGTCAGTATACTACTTAAACAGGTCGCACCTGGAAGGACTCCAAGAAGGAGTTGAAGTAGATGAAGACAATTTGAGAGATCTCATCTTCCCCTGGGTTGACAAAAAACAGCATATAGGTGATTCCCAGGAGAGGGAGAAGGACCAGCGTGGCCTTCACGGCTTTCCTGTAGGCATGGAGAGCAGCGATCAGACAAGCGTGACAGACAGGCTCAGCTCTCCAAAGCCATGTGTGTGTTATAGGCTGGCCCAGATCCTTTTACCTCACTGAGGACCAAGTGTAAAATGTGGCTAATGTAAGGTGTGAGGATCCAGGGTCACCTCTGTGCTTCAGGTGCACAGAACACAGTCAGCAGCATCAATGAGAGGAATCAGTCACTCTCAACTCTGAGAGGTTATACTGTGACAGAGCATGTTTTAACCTGAACCTAACCCAGTAACATTTACTACCTAAGTACTGTTCAGTACCTTAAACCCAACCAGACATTTAAACAGTCAGGATTCTGCACCACATATGACATGCCAAAGAAGACTTTGAAGCAGGTGATCTCTGAAAAAATGACCGGCCCATAATGAGAAGGTGTTTTCATAGCAGGTCACGCTCAGTTCACCTGTACTGGATCGTCTCTGATGTTGTAGAGGCTCGCAGTTTGGTCATGAGGATTCGCACGATGTTGAAGAGGAAAATGAAGTTGATCTGTGTGAAAATCAAAGCACATCAGTGTGAGGCTTCATGAAGGCTTTAGTGTCAGCGTCAGAGAAAGGTTATTTTATCTCAATCTGCTCTTCATTGACGTGTTCCTCATGTCGTTTAACCCCACCCACCTTCTGTTTTCCCATAATGATCTCAGTCCTGACAGAATTGACTTGTTACTGCTGTTCACTAAGGTGCTACATTTCACCTGAGGCCATACTCATGCAATGGACACATTCAGTAACATTGTTATGTTGATATAAATGGAAAAGACAACATATGCTTTAACATTACAGTTAAAATGAGTCACAAAGTGAATGTGAATCACAGGAACAGCTATAAGGTTAAAAGCCTGATGGTTTAGTGATTTCACTACAAGCTGGTGCACTTGCAGAACATTCCAGATGCTCAGTCAGCAGCTCTGTGCCCCTGGACTCCAAATATCAACCTTTGCAGCAGAAATCAACACATTTACAGCCTGGCTTTGCCTGCAAGGCTTCACCTCAGCTGATTGGGGTCTCCGGGCTGGATCCTTTGACTGAATTTCCACCAAGACCATTATAGTCCAAATATGATTGTCATTTCTTTCTGGTTCCACAAATATGCAGGGACAGCAGCAGTACAGTAATCATGACACTGATGAAGTTGGATACAACACGAACAGGACGAGCTTGGCTGAAGGTGAGTTGCAAAGTGGCTCACAGCATAAAGCATAAACATGTTATAGAAGTTTAAACAGCTCAGCCGATGTGGGCTTTCCCAACAGGATGTGCAGATGGGTTTGAGCTGTGCAGCTATTATTTTATTAAACTGCCGTTTATTATGTCGCTCCACTGAAAAGAAAACTCATTCACTTCATATTCAGAGGGGATATTAATCTTTGCACTTCACTGCATTATCAGCTCGCATACTGATTCTGAATGACTGCTGCTGACTTAAACCAAAGTGCTTCTAAAGACAACCAAAATGTACTTATGTTATTTTGTGTGATTATTTTGAAGACCCCATCTAAGTGAATGGGTCACGAGCCATAACGCTTGTGTCAGGGGTCATTGGATGGTTGTAAGGATGTGCAGTGTTGGACCCAAATGCAGGATGCATTTGACAAAGTAATTCAATAAGAGTTCAAATAGCTGAGAAGTTCCTAACAAAGAGATAAAGTTTAAAAAGATGTGAAACACACTGCATGTGCACAGTCTCATCACAAAGAACTGGTGGGCCACCCACCATCTTTGGGGTTATAGACTCCTCCCATATTTTAAATATCATGTCACATCTGACCTCTGACCTCAGTTTGACATTTCACATCTTCTTTCAAGCTGACGCCCAAATGTGTTTCATCTTTAAAGAAAGGAAAAAGAGAAGGAGCGGCTAGGTCAGTTTGAAATATACTGCAGTATAATATTCTACAATAAGCTCAGATCAGTACCTGTACTCATTATCATCATCCATCCCAGCTGTCACTTCATGCTGCACAACTAACCTCGTCGGCTAGTTCAACAAACATGATACAGCTACAAAATGTGATAAACTACTCAACAGCTGCATATGAATCAAGCTCTAACTTGACTAGCTACAGCCTTTAGCTGATAATGCTTTTATTATTATATAGTATTTTAATATTGTGGTGGTCTTATTTACTAGTGAAATTATTTCTTCCTCCACGCTCTATGGCAGCATGATGGTGATGACTCAAAATAAACTCAGTGTTGATGGTGCTGAGGTGCACGTCAGTCAGCGTTAGCAGCTTCTGTACGACGAGGAGCTCTATGTCGATAAGGCACTAAGCTATTTAAGGCTTTAGTTAAACAGGAGGCTTTACTGGCAGAGAGACAAAACTAACATAATGCCTATATTCTCCTTTAATCTGGCAGAAAACTGTTCTTTGTATATCTGAATTGCTCTGGAGATTATTTTTCCACAGTGTGACAAATAACAAAATCAATGGCTCATGCAATAAGTGTGAAATATGTCACATGGGGGTAAAAATAGATGTAGGAATACTTTCCAGGGCCAGTTTGACCTGACCTTGGCTTGAACAGATGTATGGCAGGCTGTCAGGAACCATACACTCGACTGTTATAACTAAGCTCATGCAATTTTTAATAACATCCCAGATTCCCTCGTTAAGGTAGCACATCACTTTATTGCTAATTTTAAGAACCACTGGTGGTGGGGCCTGCAGACTTCACCATTGCAGCACCCTCAGAGAAGACACCACAAATTTCCTGCTGACCCTACGATGACCCTGCCGGATTAAGTGTTAGGCACAGAGATAGTAAGCAAGACTGGAGAGATTTCAGGGAAAGTAGCAGATATTAGAGAAGACAGATGTGTGCTTCAGGGGCGAGTAAAGCAGGAGAGAATGTGCAGGGAAGAGATTTATTTATTTTTTTTAACTAGGAAGAGAAGTTAAGGGGATATGCTGTTGTGGATGTGAATGAGGACGTCACTTAACCAGTCGAGAGCCAGCAAGGACAAAACAGTCAAACCTGAGCAGAGAAAGGACCAAACGGCCATAGTGTGTGAAGACATCAGAGGGAGGAGCCATGCTGTTTCTCTTAATTTTCTGGCATATGCAGTATGTCTTGTTCAAGGAGTGGATGCTTACATTAAACACAGCCAGAATGCTAATGTTTCAAATAAGAGAATGACAATGTGAGCCAAAAGCTCAGCTTTCACAATACCCGAAACCAAAAATGGGCAGAACCTGACCCCCAAACCACATCAGTCCTCCTGCGGGGAACACTGAACTGTCCCATGGCCCAAACACTCAGAAAAAGCAGCATCATATTCTGCACTTCAATTGAACTCTTCCACGTTCTACATGCAGAATTTTCATCTTTACAGAATACGCTCACAGCACAATGAATAAATAGTTGTATTTGTTAATAAACAGCATAACATAATTGTCTAATTTGTCTTCATTCAGTGATGTAAATTTTTCAAAAAGATTAATACCTCATTTAAGTTTGTTTATCAGAGTGCACTGAATGTTTTGTCCACTTAAAACGGTTCTGTCTGCCAAAGTTCAGCATAATTCAGGCTAATGTTTGAGTTCAGTCAGTGTGACGCTGAGTAAGAATCAAGATCAAACCTCTGAAACTGAGAAAGAAAGTCAACGGATGGCTGCAGTTCCTTCAATGTCCACCTGAGGCTGTTTCCAAAAGTGATTTTGTCCTATAGACTAGAATAAAAATGCACAATTTACAAGCTGGCACCAGAAAATGATCTCACATGGGTGAATTTTCAGTAAATTACTTAATTATTAATATTACGACTTCCTGTGTTATATAGTTTTGTACTCCACCCTTTCATGAAACTACGTTTCAGAAAACACTACGCCACGCTAGCAGTAACTAAAACGCTCATGCTGAAGCTTCATAATGTGGACTGCTCAAAGTGTACTCGACTTAATCTACTTATTTGCACCGGTGAACTGAGGTCAGGCAGGAGAGGGTTAGTCCAAGTGCCAGCTGTATAAAATATATAAAATCTAGAGGCCCTTTCACACGAGCCCTCCTGAAGGGCTGACATCACAGGGGACTGCTGGCAGGGTGAGGAAGACTCACAGTTATCTGAATGCTGAACCAGAAGTCTTTTTCTGGTTGACTCATGGTGTAATGACTGTAATTTGAAGCCAAACTGGATTCAGATGAGAGATTTTTCCAGTTCAAGTGACAAGACAGATTTACAATAGCTGATTCCTGTTGAAAGGCGTCCCCTCAGGGTGTGGAAATGGCCCAGTGTGAGAAATAATTCCTTCAAGAGTGAACATATATTTGGATATTATTCATTTTTTTTACACCCAAAGTCCAAAATGAGCCGCAGAGGTTGTCAGGCTGCACAGATTTAAATGTTAATCTTGATAGAAATAGCACCAGGCTTGCTCGTTTATCACTGAAATATGTGTTAAACTGTCAGGCATTTTAAAGACATAACGATGACTAATTGTACCTGCAGATAATGCTGAACAGGTTTAGTACCACATGGTGCTGCAGAAGGACAAAAAAAGAGACTCTTACCACTAAAACCAGAATCATAGGACCCTGATAGATGTAGTCAGTGTAGACGCCAGCTCGCTTCCCAAACCAGCATCTAAAATGTCAGCAGAGGCAATCAGTCATGGTTTGTTCTAACAGACAGCTTCATTTATATCACACTCATCACCTCCCCTTTGGCACGTGTTTCATTCATTTCCCAATTTGCACACAGGGTTAAAATGTGCAGACAGCAAGTTTAGCAAGAGGTGGGAAACACTTCCGGGACTTGAACCTTAAGACTCTAAGCTCTATAAATGTAACATTTAGGCCTTCGTGCCTTCATACACATGCAGACATCTGCCCATGGGTCCCATGGTAACAGAAGAAAGGATCTTGTTATGTAATTTTCTAAATGAAGGAATAAGGCAGCTGGTGACAGCTGGCCACTGCAGTTTTCATCAAATCTTCCTCAAACAGGATTAAACCAAGCACTAAGTTGGGGACTATTTTTATCTGTGGAATAATACGACCAACAGTCTTCCATTACCTGGGCCACACCCCTGTTTCCACGGAGACTCTGCGCTTAATATATTCATATTAGTATCTGAACAGAGGCTCCAATAACTGTGTGATCATTGATAAATTATGGGAAATGGACCCTTAAACACAAGTTTAAGGACCACAAAATAACTTTCTAGTTTAACCGTCTGATGACCTCATGTGTTTTCTGCCATTTAAATAAAGATTGTAAAGATTTCCCAAATTTGCGGCATTCAGGAGAGAAAAACTGCATGAAGAATAAGAATTTCATGCAACTAAAACTTTGTTTATGAACTGATTTTTCATGGCATCACAAACACGTCCACCCAGCTGGACACCATGTGTTTGACTTTTGAAGCAGAGAAATATGTCTTTAACAAACCAATAACAGGAAACGATCCAGTCTCCAGTCAACTGCATTGACTAATCCTGATCATTACGTTCAAACAACCTGCATGAAAGGGTGAGAGAACCCTGTATTATCTGAAGGACAGGTTTAGAGCTGTTTGTCATCATCGATTAAGCAGGTGAGCCTATTGTCCAGGTTAGACTGAACCTACCAACTGCAAACACTCCAAGAGGTCACAGGAGGGGAGTTTCATATTTACCTGGTTCACACAATAAAAGCTGAGAGGAAAGCTTGCAGACTGTGGGTTTTAATAGGCTCAGAGACACTCCTGACTGGAAAAACAAAGCTGCTATCCATTAAATGGGCACACTGTTTAGCTTGTTTAATGGAGTATGATATATAGGAGAACTCTAGTGGTGCTCAGAAAGGGAGGAAAAGTATATGCCTTGCGACAGACTGTCCATGACTCGAGCCCCTCTGTGACCCTGAACTGGGCCAGTGGGTAGAAAAGTGGAAGGATCCATAGAAAGTAATGAACTACATTTAAATGGACTCTATAATCACTCATGAAAGGCCTCATCAACCCATCAGAGGTGAGTAACAGTGAGGAGGTAAAACTTTTGTTTCACTTGTCACCTTCCACTTCATGACATCAGCTTGAGTGGGAAAGTCACAAATTTTCAGCCCTGCTGCATCGTTTGCTGGAAGGTGCTAGCTAACACTAATATGCTGCAGCGCAAGCTAATGAGGTACCTGGTAATCAAGCATCACTCCTGAGAGAAACTCTTTAAGCAGAGACTGTGTGAATATTCACTAGTTAGTGGATAAATGAATGTGTGTGAATGAAATGTGCAGCTTGGTAAGTCATTATCAAGTCTCATTAATACAGGTCTATCTACTTGTGAACTACTCATCTCTGTGTGCATATTTATGCCTGCAGACACCTTCTTCTGCTGATGGGAGCTGGAAGCAAATTTCTGGAATGTGTCATCACACTTGTCCATTAAAGCTGATTCTGATGCTTTTAGTGCTCCAGCGATCCTTATTTTTCTGGCAGCAGGATGATGTATGTGGGGGACTGAATCAAAATAAACCACAGTGTATGCTCATGGTAATAAAGTAACATGTCACTCACAGTTTTTAATAGCTCGTGGACCACAGAGCACAGAGGACTTGTGACAATCAGAGAAATATAGATTCTCACTCGACTTTTCCAATTATTTAGCCCCGCTTCTAAATTGCTGAATCAATTTTCCCCTCACTAATAGGTATGAAAGAAGAGCAAGCGCTCCCAATGAAATGCTGGCAGGGCTAATGTGTAATTAAGAATATTCTACAATGCAAATGTGATTATAGCTGATTATGAATAGACATTCATCTCTCTAATGTACTGTAGTGCTTTGTCCTTTTATCACCAGGCAGAACAGAAAGTTCCTTCCTGACTATGGTGAACACAAGCTTACTTCTCATTGTCGTAGTACAGCTTCCCGATGGCCCATGCCACAATTATGGGGAATGGTATACCTGTAAAGCAAAGAAAAGACAAAATGGCAGCTTCTTTCTCTGCTATTTAAATCACAAAACATCACTCCAGGGATTTCATGCTGGAATCTGAAATCCTTTTTGTTTTTTGGCACAGCACCAGCGACTGCCGAGCTCTGTCAGGAGCAATCACTGCCTGTGAGCCATGATCCACGACACAGGCCAAGACTGGTCACCATCTCAATGTTTCTTTGTGGATGAATGAAAAGCTGGAGGATAATGCGGAGTGATCTGTGGTTTATATGAGTTTAATAAATCAGGAAAACAGTGATTACTCACTAACAGGAGCACAGAGGCCCTATGAGCCGACAAGTCACAGGTTTAAGTCAAGTCTCTGGAATTTTTCCCCAAAATTTACTGTCATCAGTAGGAAACTCTCCTCTCACAGCCCAGATTAGTTGATAAATGACAGTGTTCCTGTGGTTTTTTTCACCTGCCTGAGAACAGTAATAATGTGCTCTTGCAGCCACAGAAAATTTGATGGCACTTATTTTTCACAGCTGTTGTGAAATGTGCCTTCACATAGTTCTGGGGAAAAGTAATCCAGCTAGCACAATGCAGCTAATTCAGCAGCTCAAAGTTGAGTTTGGCAGTGTGAAATAAGGTGTCAGTGAACTCCACACCAGGACGCTTTCCAGCTGCCTCACAGAATCTGGGAATTTCCATCGAAGGAGCAAAGTGGCGTTCACTTCCTTCTGAGATTAAACTGATGGGAGACCCGCAGTTGACCACACAGACATCTCTTTGATCATCTCATTAAGGCCTCAAAGACCAGGCCCACAGACTGGTCACTGAACCCATGGCAATCAGGCTGCTGGCTACCAGGGGGTCTGAGGGCCCATGTGTGATCTACTTCCAGTCTGAAGAAGGGCACTTCGGCCCAAAACGTTACTTGTTTTACACGTCGTATTGGAATAAAGTTTTCCCAGGAACTGTTTGGTGTGCGGACCCCTTTTTTCCTTCTCATTTCCAGTGCGAACATGAAGCCAACCCAAAGTGACATTTTGGAGATTTTGGGAATTCTTGCTTAGAGTTGAGCAGGAAAAAAAGTTTTAGAACCAGGAGATATTAGCTCAAGCCTGGGAACACTACAAGCCTGGCTGCTTTAGTGGTTTTATAATGTGGACCACATCAAGCCAGCCATCACCACCTTGTCTTTCTGAAGGGATGTACACTGCTAAAAAAAAGGGAACACTCAAATAACACATCCTTGATCTGAATGAATGAAATATTCGCATTGAATACTTTGTTCTGGACAAAGTTGAATGTGCTGACAACAAAATCACACAAAATCATCAATGGAAATCAAATGTTTTAACCAACAAAGGCCTGGATTTGGAGTCACACACAAAATTAGTGGAAAAACACACTACAGGCTGATCCAACTTTGATGTTAAAACAAGTCAAAATGAGGGTCAGTATTGTGTGTGGTCTCCACGTGCCTGTATGACCTCCCTACAATGCCTGGGCATGCTCCTTATAAGGGGGCGGATGGTCTCTTTAGGGATGTCCTCCTAGACCTGGACTAAAGCATCCACCAACTCCTGGAGCACAGGGCTCCAGTGGTGAAAATCCAGTGGTGAATTTACCAATTCCAGTGTTCTCTGGCAAATGCCGATGATGGGCTCTGAGCACAACCCCCATGTGTGGACGTCGGGCCCTCATAACATCCTCATGGAGTTGGTTTCTAACCGTTTGTGCAGACACATGCACATTTGTGGCCTGCTGGAGGTCATTTTGCAGGGCTCTGGCAGTGCTTCTCCTGTTCCTCCTTGCACAAAGGTGGAGGTAGCGGTCCTGCTGCTGGGTTGTTGCCCTCCTACGGCTTCCTCCACATCTCCTGGTGTACTGGCCTGTCTCCTGGTAGCGCCTCCAGCCTCTGGACACTACGCTGAC
>VOQJ01041059.1:0-14562 GCA_015052665.1 Apistogramma diplotaenia | reverse complement strand
GGTGAAGATCAGCCTGCTGTTTTTGGCACCAGGATGTCAGTACAGCGTGTACCCTGGGCCTCCTTCAGCAATCACAGTCTTAATGGATGACTGGCCTGAGAAACTGCAGGCGCTATACTGAAGTGTAAAGGACTAACTCAGGGTATGTTGCTCCCGCTCTCACACGCACACACTCATTTGCACACTTATGCACACTAAGACGAGCAGCAGCATTTCAAACAGCTTTTAAAGGAAAATGTGCGCTTTCAGAGACGATTAGCCGTAGGCTTTCTACAGCAACTGATGTGTGTCTGCAATTTAGCTGGAGGCACCCACAGTGCTGACAGTCCAGCAGCCTATGATTTGTGCTTGATGAGCCCACCTGCTCATCAAGACTTGTGCCACAAATCTGCAGTCAAGGTCGAGGCCATTTTTGTGTAGCATGTCTAACCATTTTCTTCTGATCAGAGCTTGTTGCTAAAAACGAGGCTTGCCAGGACCCTGTGTTTGTTACCGCAGATGTGTTATTCCTGTAGCAAAGCTGTGACTGCAGTCCACCAATACATCTGTTTGACTGTAGTAAATGAACCATTTGGTATCCCGAGTATCTGTTCTCCCAGAGAACAAAGGAACCAAATGCATTATGTCCCCTAAGTAATTTACCTTTAGACGCCATCTGTTAGTATTTGGTGATTTTGTTCATTCAGCAGAGTCGTCAGTTTCCATACTGGGACAGGATTTGGTTTCAGGATTTTTCCCTTTAAATACACTCTTACATTAATACTGGCAATCTGGCCACTAGTCATAACCCACATCAGACATCCCGCCAGGCCACAAATTACAGGTGAACTCTTTCCATGTGTTTTTTATTTTCTGCACAATCCTCTAAACCTTTGTTTACTGGTTCAACAGGCTCACTTAACTCAATTACTGAATTATTGCAGTAGTTTGTCCCTAATGATGACAGATTTGTGTTTTGGCTTCGACAGTGATAAGGTTATTAACTTTAATGCACTGCAAAGACAATACGTTTTTTTACACTCACTGGGAAGTTAATATGATCTAATTGTGTATGTCTGGTTTGGAACGACGAGTTACAAAAACATGCTTGTGATGCTTCTGTAACACCTGTAAAGCCACATAATTAGCAAGTTTCCAGCTTTTAGGATAAAATGGTAATCAAGCACCTGACCGTGTATTTGTGGATGGCGACTGTGACTGTCCGAAGGCTGGTGATTCGTTCTTTTTGTTATGTTTATTACTGACACAACAGAAATAAATATTTTTATTTAAACATGCATCACCCAATGAAATCGAATTTGTTTTCTTGCATTTTGTTTATGTTTAAAATGTAGCCAAGAGGTTGAACCCATATTTATTTGTAAAAATAAAAATAAAAATTTTAATAAATTAGATTACCCGTTAGCAGTTTTAAAAATTAAACAAGCAACTCAGTCGAGTCTATTACGGATCCATTTACCTGCTGTGCAGCCTTTTTGAATGCCAGAGCTTCATAAGTTGCCTGAAAGTGAAACAACAAATCTCAGGAGAATGGGATAGGAATGGAGAGAATAGAGTCCCGCCAGCAGATCCAATTTAGCACCAAAAATAAGTAAAGCTGAATGCTACCGAAAATACATACACACTTTATCACAAAGGAGTGAATAAAAAGGCCCACACTGTTTCTGTTATCCTGCCTTCTTTTTGTATATTTTTATTATTCTGCTGTGGTGTTGTGCATTTTCAAGTGTTGCAGCCAGAATCTCAGGACTGTGATACTATTGTTATCACAAACACTGCATCATGATAGTATCGTATGATGAGTTAACTTGTACAGTATTTCCCAACATTTCAAACTACTGTGTTTTCCAACACCTCCTGCTTTCTGAATATTTAATTATGCTAATTTTTCAATCTTGTTGGCAGCTTTTCTTTGTCTTCATCTCGTCTGATGTTTTAAAATTAATAACAGTTTATTTTAACCCGTCATTCATGTTCACTCTTTCGGCCTGATTTCCAAACATGCTGTGATTTGGAGAGCAGGTCCTGTAGGTTGCAGTTTCTGCTACAACCTACAGCACCTTAATCCCTTTGCCTCAGGGCTTCTGTGCCTTTTTCAACCCTGTTTTGTTTACATTGTTAGCAGTGGCTGAGTTCACTGTTTGTGCCTTCTCCAATGCACACAAAAAGCTGATGGTGTAAAAATAATGAACACCCTGATATAAAGGGATTCTATATGTAATTTGACTGCTGGGAACATTAATAATCACTTAAGAGAAACCAGAGATGACGGGATGTGTGTGTTTGCTTTCCTGTGTGTGGACGCGAGTCTCTGAGAGCAACGGGTTGGACTTGGGGTTAATACAGTACATACAGAATTAGTAACGTATAAAAGCATAAGTATATATTTTGAACAAAGCTTATTTGCTACTTCTGGTCCTTTTTAGTGGATTTAATCCCTTAATAAGACCCTCAACAAGTCACCGAGCAATCCATTATATATGGCGTCTTTTATAAAGAGGTCAGATTTTTAAGTGGTGTGCTGTTTAGGTCACTGGAAGCAGAGCAAGCTAGACAGAGGGAGCGAGATCACACAATTACGACAGCTTAGAGATTAAACACAAGGCAGCTATTGGCATTATCAGCTTCACACCTGGTAACCATGGAGACACATTTTGGCTCATTGTTTGAGGATGAATAATGTTCCCTTATGTTCAGTGACCACCCCAGGAGATAAAGGAGAATGGGATAGGAATGGAGAGAACTGAAAGACAGTTTTGCAGACTCGTGACAACATCAGGTGGGCGAAGCTTTAAAAAGAGACAGGTACCATTAGAGAAGTACCACTCCCAATTTTTCTGTGTTCAAGCAGAAATCTGTGCTCGGTATATAGTTTATACAGAGATGTGAGAAACTGTTTTTTCAGTGAACTCTATGCAGTCCTGTCCTACTGCTGCCATAGGAATTAAGAGGAAAAATAGCAGCCAAGCACTGTCCAGGACCTGTGCTTTGCAGCCACAGGTCATGGACACCTTGCAGTCATGGAGGGGACCACGAACTCCTCTGTATACCAAAGTATTCCAAATAGGAATAAACAGAAAACAACAGCAGGGTTTGAAAATTGACCTGTTTTAATATTTAACAGCAGAAAAAAAACCGAATTGTCATTATTTTAGCCTGAAATTTGATTACTTTTTCTAAAGTACCCCAAAATACACAAAAAAGGAAAGAAATGTGGAGCAGGTGCTACAAACATTTCCACATTAAGGCCATTCTGTGGCTATATATCTGTTTGGAAGGATTTTAGATCCACCACTGTGGGCCAAAATAGAGATTTTGAAGAGTCATGGTGGAATATTGAAATAGTGAGAAAGAAAAACATAAAGAGCTCTTCACATACATCAATGGCACCTCTGCACCCTGAAACCCATTACTTCCTGTGGCTTTTGCCATGCATGAATCGACCAAAGTACATGCTCTTATAATAAATCTCATCAATCTCAATTGATCATAGGTGTTGAATGTGAGTGTGAATGGTTGTGTGTCTCTGTGTTGGCCCTGCGACAGCCTGGTGACCTGTGCAGGGTGTACCCTGCAGCAGCAGGGACAGGCTATGGCCCACTGTGGAAAAGAATTGATGGATGGATGGAGTTTCTGTAAAGTTCTTGCCATTTTCACTTTCAATGAAATATATTTAAACCATTTTGGTGTTTGTGTTTTAATGTCTTTGGTAAAGCAGGACATGATATTGTGTGATAGTACATGTTTTCCTCATGTAATAGCATTAATTACATACCAATGATGTGATGAGAAATCCTGAGTGCTGTGGTTCCTATAGATGTTACTGTGACTCTTAGGTTACCATCCAGGACTGTTGCAAACTAATTTTAAATCCATATTGCAACGACACCCGCTCCCTCAGTAGGACAGGACCCCCAGCACACTTGAAATGCTACAAGAACATTACAAAATAACACATTACATGATTATGTGACCACTGAACTGCCCTGATCCTAATCCAATGCCAGAAGCATGTACAGTATGAAGTATGAAATACTTTACAGCTGGTTAAAAACAGTCCTATAAAAATGATGCCAATAGAGCACTGTGTGATGTGCCTGCAGTTTAGGAAATCTGAACATTTCATGTCATTTTTAATAGTGCATTTGATAAGAAAAAAAGAGAAACATGCAACAGAAACATGTCCACACACGTTCTGAAGCTGCTTCAACATGAAAGCGAGTGTAGGTTGAAGGCAGTGCAGAGGTTATGTGCTGTAAGACCATATCAGACCGCATCTGCTCACCCACTGGAGCGGTTACATATCCTGTGAGTCAGCATTTTGTCAGGGTGATTAAGTAATGTGTTTTGACTATCTAAAGGTGATGATGATGCATGGATTGGGCAGTCTATGAAGCTCCCTGGTTCCTGTTCTTGTCCCCTCATCTGTAAAAATAGGGCACTTCAGAGCGCAGAGCTTTACCAGCACATGGATCCAACACATGACAGAAGCACGCCCACCTGATTTTTTTCTTTTTTAAATTCCCTCTATATATTAAAAGCTATATATAGTGCATGAAAAGTGAAATGTCTGAATGACATATTTGCACATACGCAGCCAGCCCCTTGGCCTCTTCACGCTCGCAACAAAATTTATAAAATTTACTTTTGACCTTTTCCAACTTTAGGTCCGACAGATTAAAAAAAAGCAATATGCACTGATTACTGCAGTGATGTTCGTGCACCGTTCCACTAGGTGTCATTTTATCCATCATCTGTCCTCACCATGTGCAAAATATCTCAAGTGAAAAGACTGCATGGCTTAATGATGCTGACATTTACATTTGCCCAGATTGTTCATTTAGTTTTTTATGGGTGTGCTTGAATGTCTCATCCCATTTGTCTTTGACTCTCAGCACACTCACTCTGTCTGTGAGAGGTGAGTTTAAATGATGTGTGTTTTTGGTTATGATCAGAGACCTATTCAGTTTGCTGAATATTGCCCATTAATTGTGCTAATAAGGGTGTCAGAACCTTTCCGCCTCGGGCAGACAGTAACGCAGTTTGAAATCGAGGCACAAAAAAAGTCCTTGAAGACCAAAGCTGTTTCTCTTCCAAGCGTGTTCTTAATGAGGTCAAGCAGTCGCAGAGAGCAGCAGGGAATGAGGCTTATTTGTCACCTCAGTGGCTTCCGAATAAATGTGACACGGGTCAAATCAACTCCTCCACCTCAGTTTTAGAGGATATCATGATAAAAACTGTTGGTAAAGCATATATCAGCCTTTCCTCTTAGGCTGCTGTTGTTTTCACTTGATAAAGTGCAAAAGATGCTGTTGTTTTATACACTGCTCTCTGTATTGGATCATGCACAGCTCTGGCTGAGCAATCATTTGTTTCGCCATATTGTTTTGGAGTCAGCCATATAATACAATCGAATTTTTGGTGCCTGGCATCTGCTGTGAAATGTCACCGGCTGAAAATGTATTAGCGCAAGACATTTTCAAAAGTGTTCCCCCTCGAATAAAACATCAAACAAAATCAGCGTTTCACTGAGCTCAGTCAATGTTTAATAAAAAAATAAAATAAAAAAAACAAAGAAGCAAAAAAATAAGACGTTATTAAATGTCACCACTGTGATGCCTGCTTGACACCTGCTTGTTCTCCATAGTGGATGAACAAAACAGACATACTGTAGCATTAACAGCTGCAGCTGGAAGATTTGATTTAATTACAGGGACTTCCGAAATGCCGTACAGTACTTCCATTATTCAGGACCTGTTTTCAGATAGCTTGGATGCTCATCTGCATGAATGTCTGGTAGAAAACCTCTTTGATGTCTATTCATCAGCATAACACAAAGCACATTTACAACCTCTAGCCAATTAATCTTTAATGTATTTCCATCAGTTCGGAGAGCTTCCTCCTTCATATATCAGAGACCTTAAAAGACACTTGCACATTTCGTGATCTTCTCCGGGCTTTTGGAACTGATTTCCAGAACTTTGCATTTTTACCAGCACTAGAATATGTAATTCTGAGAGTCACGGGTAAGTTCAGCGCTTCCCTCAATTTCTTTTTGTTTTAAAGTTTGTGTGATTTCTAAACGATCCCTGAAATATGAATTATCTTTCATCTAGTGTTGAAATTCCACTTTGAGAACACTTCATCTTCTTGGCTGCTTTCAGCATCGGCGGGGTTGTGAATTAGCATGCAAATGAAGAATTAGCATGCTAAACTACAATAGTGAGCATGCTAATTATATGCCTACAATCAGTAAGTGCTTGTGTGCCAGCGTGTTCAGTCTCACAGAGCACATCACTTAAATGTGGCTGCTCACTCCTGATGATGGGGTAAGATATTGCATTCATACCAAGAAATATTCGATCCACTGATTCCACGCTCTGAGATGACAA
This sequence comes from Apistogramma diplotaenia, assembly GCA_015052665.1. NCBI lineage: Eukaryota > Metazoa > Chordata > Actinopteri > Cichliformes > Cichlidae > Apistogramma > Apistogramma diplotaenia. Next base: position 8,170 of record VOQJ01041059.1, on the reverse strand, counting down.
CTAAAGTGGAATCAAAACAGCTTTATTCTCTGTGTCTTTTATTTAAAAAAAAAACAGAGGCAAACCTCCAGAATGTCACTTTCATAATTTAACATTTATCCCTGGAATATCATTCTCAAAGCAAAGCAAAGGTCCATTGTCATGTCATACAGGGGGGGCAAACCAATTAAATCCACCAGCTTCGTGACACTTGACATTGTACTGCCTGTGCTGTGAGGCTATCTCAGCTGTGTTTGCTCCTTTGAAGGTGTAGACCTAAATTTACGAGACGCAATTAGAGCTGTACCGAGTGTTGTAGTGCAGAGGACTGCCATAATTGGACTGTGCATCTCTGATAAATGTAAAACATTTGATTAGACAGTCCTTTTAGTGTCAAAGGTTCCTAAAGCAAAAATCTATTCATGAGAAATAACACAGAGCAGCAAAATGTGATTAGACCAAGTGGAGAGTTATTTTAATGGGTATCCCTACACTAATGCACTATCACAAGCAAACGAAGACACACAAGAATCTAATGATGCCGTGTACACATTTAATGGTAATATTGATTTCCTGGTGTTTCAAACTATGGGACTTGGTGGTGCTGAGTTAAAGGATGGTGCACTTGAATGGAGAGCAAATCTAATTCAAAGCATTACTTCCTCAAGAGGGTTTAATTCTTCAGAACAAGGGCATATGTTTTCCCAATGGTTTGGCTCAAGTTAGCCTCAGCAAGTCATCCATAATGCTCTAATGATGTTAGAAAACACAGGAGGAGATTTTAGCTGTGTCCAGCAAGTAGCTTAGAATATACGCTAATTAGTCTTTTCAAAAAACAGATTCTCTTAAAAGTCTTCCAGCACTGCAGTTTAATCTCTTCCTCTCCTTCTGTTTTCCCCAAGAACTTCTCCTTTTTAGTTTGGCCATATGCTGAAACACCAGCTTGTCTTTGGTGCATGAAAAGGCAGACCTTTAATTTGAATTAATGAAATACTCTTTTTACTTCACAGCCACATATCTTTGACTTCCACATCCACTTTATTGCCACATATCTTCAAAGGACCACTGAATCTTGGTACCGCAGTGTCTCCCATAGAGGACTGAACAACACCATTCTTGCTTCATTTGAAGTTCTCATAATAGCATCCTAAACTACTGGGTGGAAACTATCAGAGCTTCATCAGAAACCTCTGTAAAGTTGCACCTCGAGGATGATAAATGGGCAGTTTCAGAAATATCAGCAGAGATATGAATAGAAGTGCAGTTACTAATGATGGATAACTCTTTGGTCAAGATGTCAGTGGCCAAAATTACCCTGTGAACTCATAGCAGACTCTCCTGTTTAAAAGGAGTTAGATCATACAGAAAGCAAAGTCAACCTGTCATATGAGCCTCAATGCAGAGGTGAGTCTTGTATGGTACCAATCGCTCCTCTGTAGAGTCGCCATCATATCCTCCATCGGCTGAACTATTGATTATCTAATCTCAGAGAAGAGTGTAGCCATTCTGGGAAATTGCGGCTAATTATTTTTTCCATTTTAAAATATATTTGTATTTTGCCAAGAAGGATAAAACTGTGTATTCTTATTCAGATAGTGTTCAGTCAAGCTTTAACCCTGAGAGCAACCCAAAACCACAGTGAGTGAGTCACTGTCATTATGATGCGGCAGATTGTTGCATGAACATGACCCCAGCAATTAAATATAAGTGTTGTTCTGAGTCAGCTAATGTTGGTGTATCATTACACGGCACACGACTCAGAGACTAGTGCCTGAGAAAAATGAGTAACCCAGTACCGTAGTGCCACAGTCACACTAGGAAAAACATTGGTTGGAGACCAAAATTAGTGCGATCTTCTGCAATGATCTTGTGATCTCGTTACCTCTGAAATACTGTAGTTGCCTTGAAGACAGAGATCAGGTCTGTGATCACACAGTCAGCTGCTGTCTTCAAAGTGACTTTGATGAGTCAATGGCAATAAGACAGTTTGTGACTGAATGGGGTTATGCAGGAAATCACATACAAAATGCTGGTGATTAGCTGTGGTAAATCAGTGAGAATTACAAATCTGTTGCCACCTGTTGCAAATCTGTTGCCAACTACATTCATAGAAATGACTGCTTCAGTCCAATCAGAAACTCGCAGATTTGAAAGAGAAATTCAAAAGTTTCTCTACAGATAGTCACGCAGCTACAGCAGGATGGCGGTTTGTCTGCAAAATGACACAGGAGCTCAACAACCCTGATTTCACGTAGGTATATAACCGTAATACAACCAACTGGCAACCAATTCAGTGGAGTCCTCTACTGCAAAAAGAGAAGTTGTGCTCATCGCTGCAGCTATTTGCAAACCTTAGCCTGTCTGAGAGTTTTTGTAGTCATTGCTGTGTCACACTGTGATACCACCAGGCGACCTGTGCAATCACTTTGCAGTGAAAATGGTCACCACAACTACTTGAAATCAGTTGCTGAATGTGATATAGGGAGGTTGTTCTCCAATTTTTACTCTAGTGTGACTGAGCTATTAGTACCAAGGTGTTATGAACCCTGCCCACTGACAATGCCAAAGAAGTGGGAAAATGACATCTAGGAAGCAAAATACTAAAATAATTTGGCAGCACATTTGTAATATAGTAAAATAGGAGAACACAACACAGTTTATTTATAGATCCTGAGTCAGAATTACCTTTTTAAGAAAAACATTTCAGGCTCAGCACAAACTTCACCTGTATGGCAGTAGTCTGAATTGTTGATGAGTAAAACAAAAGACTTGAGACAGACTTAACGGCAACTGACAGAACAAGATTTTTCCATTTCCTTAGTACAGTTCTCAAATATGACAAGTCAAACAAGCCGAGCATAAAGAGACCCTGCACAGTGGCTCCAATTATTCAGCTAGAAGGACATAGGAAATATCACCGTGTGCTCCAGAGCCTCTGAAATGGAAATAATGTATTCTCACAGAAACGGAAAATGGGCAAGTGCATACGATGCAAATGCTCATTTTCTGTAAAACCATATGCTGCATCATGATCACTGATAACATTTTGAAATGCACTTATTACGTGTGCTGTCAAACTCCAGTGTGATTCAAAAATGGTTACTTAATGACTGAACGCATAAACAGGCAATTTTGATTCCAAGAGAAGAATCAGAGGAGAATCCATTAACATATATTTAGAAAAGGAAATTACAATTAAAGAGCCCTGCGCTGTTTAATTTTTTATATTGATGCATATGCACATCTCTCATGGAAGATGCCTAAATGTTGTGTGTTTTGGGAGTCTGTTGTCTTTGATGCACATCCTTTGGTGTTTTATTCTTCCCCTTCATTTAAATGCTTTCAGACTATATGTATGCAACAAAGCGGTTAATCTATCAATGTATAAAATAAGCTTTGCATTTTACCACTTAGTATGGTAATTACCTGTAATAAGATACATTGTATTTTACACATAATCAACCTTGTTCATGTATATGGTCGTTTTAATGAAAACAGATGATAAACACCTCAAGCTCTCTTTGTCTCTCAATCTATTGCTTCTTCTTTTAACAGCTTAATCTCTTGTTGTTTAATAATACCAGCCACATAATTCTGGGAACATCAAAACAAAATATTTGTTATTTTAAATCAATTACTGGCAACGTAACAGCATTCAATGAGTTACTGTGGTCTCTTCTTTTACAGTTAGTCTGCCAAGAGCAGTGCACAGTGAAAGGAGTTTGTTCCTCCACTTTGAAGTTGGAAGTCTGCAGACTGTCACCTGCAGCTCCTCGTCTAACAGCTTAGTTTACTGTGACTGCTCCTCCCTCTTCCCTTACTTGCTGCAGTGTTTCCAAATGATCTGCTGTCAAAAGATACAGAAAATGACCCTTTTTGATGAGCAACAGTGGTGCTTTCTAAGCCCACCACAGACTGTGTAAAAATAGATATAACATTTAGTTCTGGCAAGTGAAGCAAATGTGAAAGTACCTTAAACCTGCTCTCTTTCTCACCAGCAGTGTCTGACTAGTCCTTTAGTTATAAAAATCCAGTTTTATGGAAGTCTATTAGAACATACTCCTTCTCCTCAGCAAATATTAATGGTCTCATTCTCCAGGGTCAGTTTTTTATGCAATAAATGAATTTTTAAAATTGTGGTTCCCTTTAAGTCAAACATGATAAAAAAAAAGCGATTCCTGATAAGTAGCTACTATGTGGACATGCATTATCCTTTGTTTGTCACTCAGACCCTTCCTTTGCATTCTAAGTTGACAAGCACAGCTGAGAAGCAGTCACTTTATGTTGAAAAAAAAAGGCAATTAGCAAGATAAGCCACAATCCTCTGCTCCCTGACTCAAAGCGTTCATAAAAAAGGTTTTCCCAGGTAAAGGTTTTTAATGTGAAGCTGCAGAAGCAGGAAATGTTTAATTTCCATTAGCAGTAATTTAATAGCGCATTCTCCTCCACCACCCCACCCCCAAACACCATCACCACTACCACATTCACAATACTGAAAATGTGTAACTATTGCAGTCCTTTGAATGCTGATCCAAAGCAATCACTGGTGTGTTACCTCATTGAGCAATACTGGTTCAACAGACATTAATTTAAAGGAAATTTTTCAAAATTGTCACTTTTACTACATCAGGCCCCGTTTGGTTCAATAAGAACTTGCAAGCTGGAACACTTTCAGTCCCCCGAGCAAGCAGGAGCAGCACTACATTGCTCATGTGGCGGATGATGTGAAAGGATGCATCTAACAGAAAATGGAAATAGAAATGTGTTGACAGCGCACAATAAACAGAAGATTTATCTATAAATGGCTTTATGTTACAGCCGTGCTCACTGTACTCTCTCTATGTGTGAGTGTAAAATGTATACTGTACCACACGCTCTGCCCTTTAGAGACTCAGAGGCTTGCAGACTGTTTAAGAAAAGATGTGCATTAAAAAATGTATGTGTGGAAAGGCAACTAAATGCAGTGACATTCACTGGCCAAGCCCCAGAGACTTAATATAACTTTCCCTGTGGAGGCTGAAGAAATAAGACCCCTGTAGACATTTAGTCTGACCTCGCTCAGCCGCTGTCTTTCCACTGCTATTTTCTTTTGTCCCCTCTTCAGCAATTCCCCTCATTTCCAGCAGGCATGTCCATTAACCCAAAGTTAATAGCAGTTTCAGAGTGACACTGCTGCAAGTTCCAGTTCATTTCAGCTTCTGAGAACCATAATAAGATCTTAATCGCTCATTTTTACATCGCGATAATTTCTATCACCCTTGGTGGCCATCACGATAAACTCCTGATTTCAAGACAGGTGAAAGATTATCATCAACGTCATATATTACATGGACAGAGAAAAAAAACAACATCACAACTGTGATTATTATAATACTTTGTATTTTTCTTAGTGTATTCCATTTAAACTGGTGAATAATATAAATATGCGTCCCCTGTAAATACCTCATTGCAGGGACAATGTCAGCTTGCATCTGCAGCTATAAAAGGATAACCAGTATTAGGTTGACCTTTTCACATTGCCTGAGGTGCAGAGGATCCATTTGGCTGGTAATGAGAGTTTACTCTCAATATCTCCTTTCCCAGCTTGGTTTGTACAGCAACGGGAAATCCCTTTGGGTTTGTGAGACATTTTTATTTTTATTGCCCCATAGCAATAGATAAATTTACATCTATAATCTGTGTGCAAAGGGAAACCTGTTAGCTGCAAAAAAGCCAGATATTGGAAAAACCACTAGAAATAGGTAGAATATGAAGTGACTACAGATTTTTTTAAAAAGCAGAAAGAAATAAAGTGAACACTGACTCTTAAATGATGACCACCTCACACTGTGCTTGCAAGAAACCACACAAAAAATGGACTATGATAAAACTGTGTCAAAAGTCATTCAATTAATTATTATTTATTGAACGAGTAGGGTCGCTGTCTTGCCTTACCTGTTTATTCCTCATTCAGTAACTGGCTCATTGTGTGTGTGCTCGCCACCTTCCTGGTCTGCTCCCGACATCATTTAAACTGTGTCAGTTAAGCATTCATATGCACACAGATATGTCATTTGTATGCAGATGATACCTTTATATTTTATATGTCCATCAGACCAGATGATTCCTGCACAAATGCCATATTTATGATACAAGTACAAGGCATTCAGAGCTTCCACTTCTTTCAGCAATGAAAGAAGAAATGAATATCACTATCTGCTAACGAATCAGATGAGGACATTAACAATTAACCCATAAAAAACAGGTTGTGCAAGAATCAAATAATAGGTTATTTCATCCTTTCACCTTTTCTTTATTGTTGTAGGCACATTTTAACAACATGTATGCCAGCATATATTCATTCATTCAGGCGTCCCAAAAATAAAAGATATTTATAGTGACAAACAAATTTTGTAGCACATGTTTCTGCATCCATAATTACTGTGCACTGATAATTTTTGTTATTTTCGGAGACTGGTCATTTCCATGGTGATAGTGTCCTTTGAGATGTTTTAGAAACCTCTCTCCTCCCAAGGTGCTACTGTAGATTACATATTTTGAACATTTCCCTGCCAATTGTACCCATCCTAAGTAATTACACAGCAACAGGAACTACCCATAAGGCGAGATGAAATGTGAGGAAGATGGTTGTGTTTTTGTTGTACCGAAAGTCTCATTAAAATCAGCAACAAAAACAGTTTGTTTTTATGGCAGAGGGGTTAAGGAAAGGAGTAATATTCTTCCCTGGAAATATCTGCTTCTCAACCCTGACTTCATAAGCATGTTTGGAATCTCCAAATCACAACATCAGTCACTTCAAGGCGGTTTACATTGTAGAGTAAAAACCCCGCAACAATAAATTGCTGCTAACTGTTTTACAGTAGTTTTAAAAATTCTCCATAATGTGAAGTGCACATACTGTTAAATATTGGGTTATCTGAAAACAAGACAAAGTAAAAGGATGTTGCTTTTTCAGATACGTTAGCTATTTAAGGAGCCTCCTCATCGATTGATCAATAAACCATTTTTCTTTCCATTTGGTCTGATCTTGCCAGGAATAGCGTATTGGTTAATTGTTCCGTCGCCTCCATCACCACTTATTGCTGGTGCTGTCAAACAAAGCACTTAACCTCCAACTCCGTCTCATAAACATGTGTGAAATGTAGACTCTGTGCTGTCAACATGAAGGATTTAAAGGTTACATAAATAATGTGCTACACCGCCAAAATGGTTAATGGTGCTGTATTTTCTCTTGTTCTTAATTAAAAATAAATAAGTCACAAATTACCCCGGTGTTCCCTGTCAACTCAATTCTCTTTTACTGTACTGTTTCCACCAAATATAAAAGACCGAGCTGGGCACTGATACTGTGGGTGGTGTGCAGAGGAACGCTGTGACTCGGAGAAGCCGAACTGTGTATCTGTAAGCAGGGCTACGAATCTGTACTGCACATTAAATACATTATTACAGTGATGGGCAAATGACAACAAATGACAGGCGTATTCATTTACAGGCAAAGAATGATTGACTTGTAAACAAAAGGTTATTAATAGTCAGCCTCAGCCTGTTGTCTTTGGTGCATAATTCATACCACTAAAAGGGAACCCTGTAGCTATAAATGTTAAAGTCTGTCAGCACCATATTTCCAGTGTTAACCCCAATAATCTGAAGGTACTATATTGCACCTAATGGGGGAATGCAATGACCTGGCCTTATCAGAAATATTTAAGAGGAGTGGGCACTTCATTTCCGAGCACCTTAACCCATTTGACAGCATGAGTGTGTGTATTCCTTAATAAGCATTCCTTTTAGTGATGGAGGAAGCAGCGTGTGGAGGTTAAAAATATAAAATCAACACGCAAAAAAAGAGCAGAGCTGAGATTTGAACCCAGAATCACAGAATTTACATTTTATCTCCCTGGAGTCATTTCTATCCTTTACTCATCTCATCCAGCTCCACCTTTACTCACACAGATGCACACATCTGTAACGTGCAGTAACAATGAAACTGATTGAAATCCACCACACAGGTGCATCTCATTTCTGTCATTTTTCTTTTTTGTGGGCAGCCAGTACAGGATTGCTCTATTTTTTTTCTAATTTTTTTTTTGCATGCTGTCTTTGCTGTGACAAAACCTCATTAAAACACATTAATGTTTCTCGCATGCCATGTGTGGCACACACAAGGTGTTAGGTGCATTGTGGATAAAGG
>VOQJ01041052.1:0-11527 GCA_015052665.1 Apistogramma diplotaenia | reverse complement strand
TACTAACTGTGCTGACATGCTATGCAGTGAGACCGTATTGCTGTCCCTCTGCATGTTGCTATTAAGTTCGAACACTTACTATATGAACTAAATTAATATATTTTAGAGGGTGTGTATAATGCAGTCTTTTTTTTTTTTTTTAAATCAACAACTGTATGTGTGTAACGTATTCTTGTGATGAGCGATCACAAAACTGCTGCAAAAGGGCACTAGGTGAGGCATGCAGTTCTCGTGCTTCATGGCAGGGGGTGCTGGTGATCGCAGGAATTAATCTTCTTTCGGGGAAACTTTGTGCGGTATCACGCCGGGTTGAATAAGCAGAATGTATTTGGCAAAAGCGTGGTTGGACCTGAATAGCACTGTCAGCACTACTCAAGTCCGCAACAATAGGATCTGGCACTGAAACAGCCAGAGGAAGGACCTGCTTTGGGTCTGGGGATGTGGCCAGAGTAGGACTAGCATTAGGGGTGCTTGTGCTACATGCAAAGAAACTAGTCGGCAGATTGTCGACACAGAGCAGGTAACCCGCTCAGGTGGAGACAATTCAGCAGGGGCAGCAGTGGGAGCTGTTGGGGCTATTCCAGGGGCTAGGCTTGCTGGTAGGCTTAGAGAAGCGATACATACTCGTGGTAAAACGAAGTAAAAGTATTAACACGGAAACTAGAATGTGACCCAGATAAAGGAAGAGCACGAAATGAGAGCTGTTCAGTTGAACCTGCGTGCAGCGCAGAATCAGAGTGTCAAAGTGTGGGAAAAACTATTACAGGCGTAACTTGATGGGAGGACCTTTCGTTGCCCGCACACAGTAGGAGAGGTTTTGATTGGGTGGGCAAGAATCAAATTTGGGTGGGCTGAGCCCACCCTTGTCCTATGCTACCGCCGGCCCTGCCTGGGACATGCCGTGTATTCATCAGAGACAGCCTCAACCAATGACCCCTGAACAACTGCAAGCTGCACTCATACAGGAATGTATAGCAAATAATCAACAGATGCAGACATTTGCGCAGTCCATGAGCAGACAGGTGACTGCCTGATTCACACCCAGAGGAGGCTAGCCTCTAGCGAAAAAGTATCTGCCCTGTTCCAGATATTTCTTTTTTTGCATATTTGCTATCGTGAACCTTAACTGAGGCTAGTGAAGCTTGCAGTTCTTTAGATGATGTTGTGGGTTCTTTTGTGACCTCCTGGATGAGTCACTGATACACTCTGAGTAATTTTGGTAGCCTGACCACTCTTGGGAAGGTTCACCATTGTTCCAAAGTTTTCTGCATTTGTGGATAATTATTCTCACTGCGGTTTGCCTGAGACCCAAATCCTTTGGAACGGCTTTGTCGCCCTGTCCAGAGTGATAGATGCCAATGGCTTTGTCTCTCAGCTGTTCTAATGTTTCTTTAGTGGCATGATGTGTTGCTTTTTTTTTTGTTAGCTCTTTTAGCCTATTTCACTTAGACAGGTTTGATGTAAATTATTGTTGATTTAACAGGTGTGGCAGTAATCGGGCCTGTGGATAGAAAATTTGAACTTAGCTTTCCAAAAATGTGGTTAATCACAGTTAATTCATACTTTAACAAAGGAGCAATGACCAGGTAGATCTGGATAGCTTTTATCTCTTAATAAAGGGAATTCGCATTTAAAAAGTGCATTTCATATTTACTCTGGTTATTTTTGTCTATTAACATCTGTCTAATGATATGAAACATGTAAATGTGACAAATATGCAAAAACAAAGAAATATGGAAGTGATCAAATACTTAATCACAGTACTGTGTTAGCATATAGAATCAATTTAAAAACAAACCTGTGTTTTGACAAGTATTCATACTGGCTTTATAATAATATTTTATGTGCTTAAACATCACTATAATTAGATCAGTGGATTAATCCATCTTGACTAATGCTAATGCTCATCACATGTAGCAAACTAAACTAGCAAAAAGCTGACAGCTAACACTTTTCACCTGATGACATGAAGTTTGAGTTAGTTGCATCTTCACTTGTAGGGGAAAAAAAAGAGTGAGCTTACCAAGCAGAAGGAATTTCCTGCTGTCCCCATAGAGCTGTCGCAAATTAATGCAGAACTCATGAATGGAGGAACCGTTACGGTATTCATGAAGCAGAGCAGCAAACTGCTGAATCTCCTGTGATGACAGCTTTGTCCGCAGCTAAAAAGGAAGGCAAAGACAATGAGAAAAATCAAAACAAGAATGAGTTCAGCTTGAAAAACATCTCAGAGAAGCTTTTGGTATTCTTAACCTCGCAAACAGAATTCGACAAAGAAAAAAGTGAAGTGAAAGTCGTACTGTGGTCATGTAGTCCTGCAGCAGCTCTGTAGCAGTGGTGCTGAGCTCGCCGTCGCTCGCAGTTTTGGTGTGAGTGGAAGCTGGATTGGAAGCAGATGGAGAACTTCCTTCTCTAACCTGGAAGTGACTGAGAGACCACAGGACATGTAAGTGATGTGCAAAACTAAATAACTTTCAGAGTTATGTCAAAAGCTTTAAAAGAAAAAGTTAGACTGAGCTGTGTACTCACAACGGGCTGGGTTCATCTTCAAAAGCCTGCTTAACATCTACTTTGCTTGAAGAGTCATCTTTAAAGTTAAAAAGAAATATTTACAGGCTGACAAATTGATGGAAATTCTTAGATTTCAGAAGCTTAAGAAGAGAAAATTATTTGTGTACCACTGTATTGAGAAAGGTGTCTGGTTGGTGTAGTTGCTCCATCAAAAATAGCTCTGTCTAAGAAGTCGATGGTTGATTCTGTGTAAACAATCTGAAAAACCTGGCTAAGCAAAAGGCACAATTCCTCTGCTGCTGCCTGCAAGATTAATAAAAAAAGAGTTAGACTGCATTATTTTTATCATGCATGACAAAACTTAAATGATCTACATGTATTTGTGAGACTGCATCATGATCAATTTACACACTTTAACAGATGCTGGTTTGCCCAACAGTTATTTTATTTTATCTGACAGGATAAAAACCTGGATTTTTTTTCTGTTGCTGGAAGTGGCTGAAAGCTAACATTTCATTTTACATCTTAGAACCCTGTCAAGCTCTTCCAAAAGACTCTGTAGTTAGCCTCACATGTTAAACATTACCTTATTATCAACTGCCAGCACAAGCAGACAGCAGACTTCAACAAGCACAGTGCCACTTTCCGACAAGGAGCTCCGAGTCTGAGACTTATTGAGATCAGGACATGAACTGGGACAGGGAGAGCCCCCTGACTCCTGGGCTAAAAAATGGGGGGGGAAAAAGGGAAAAATACTCATTTTTTGTTAAATATATGGTTGATATATATGAATTCCAAACCCTAATATCTAGACTCTTACAACTGTAAACAGAAGCCAAACCTGAAGTACTGTAATTTTACCTGTTTTTATTACTACAAGGTGTAAGGAGTCATCCCTGATGTAGGAGACAGCAGCAATATCATGGATGGGCACTCTCAAGATGATGTCTTCTCCATCGCGCCACACTAGCTTGATGTTGTATGCCGACAAGCTCACGACAGCATCCTGTTCTGATGTCAGCTGGCCTGCCAACTGATGTGCCTTCTGAAATACGAGGAGGAGAGAGTTGATATATTTAGACTTTAAATTAAATTTCCACAAATATTCTACTCTGTGTAAGCAACTTAATGTATTTAGAGATGTAGAAATGCCAGAGACAACCTGCTGAGATTCAAGTGGAGCATCAGAATGGGTATAAAGCTGATTTAAGTGACTGAATGCTACTTTCATTTATAAATTAATTTATAAAACAATAATTTAATTGAAAAATATTGCCTGATTTGATGAGTCTCAAGTTTGGCTGCGACATTTGGATGGTAAGGTCAGAATTTGGTGGGAACATGGATGCATCCTACCTTGTATGAATGGTTCGTGCTGCTGGTGGTGATGGGGAGTAATAATATTCAAAGATCAGATTAAATCACTTTACTCAGATACTTACTCTTGCATTGTCAATTAGCTGCAAAACCTCTGTCCTACTTGATGGGTTCAAGTATCCTGGAACTGATGTCAGCTGCCCCAAGTACTGGAAAAATAGAAGACAAACACTCTTGATAATATAGTCATTTGTACAAAAATCCAAGTACACAACATAAATTAACACCAATCCTGACACATCAGTGTATAAAAGAATAAAAACTTCAACGACTTCCTGAATAATCATTTGCAACTTTTTCTTGTCTTAATATTGTCAGCTTTCAGGAGTGAAATACTTTATTTTAGTCATTTTTCCCAGTTGAACAGCTCCACAGTATCTTAAGTATACATGTGGGAGCTATACTGCGCTAATCACACTCACTTTGACTTCCTTCTCAATGTAGTCGTTGAGCAGGATGTCAGGGTCGATGCGGTGGTCCGGCTGAGAGAGGGAGAAAGTGTGGAGGGCCCTGCGCTCTGTGGCCTTCTCCTGGGCTTTCTTGTCTCTCCCTTTCTCTCCTTTCAGGAAGACTCGCTTGAACGGAGACACGATACCAGGCTATTGAATAAAGACAGAAAGAGCAAGGGTGGTAGAAACATGAGGACTGAAATCTGTAACAGTAACTTGCTTAAAATGCCAAACTGTCTTTCCAGGTTTATGTAAATTTTAAAAAATTATAAATAAAGCAGCAATCTCTAGTTTCCTAAAAGAGCATATAAGCTGCATGCAAACACTTAAAAATGAAATTACAAGTTTACTATTCAAAAGGGAAGCTACATCAAATTACGTTGACAGTTCAGGCATGCTCTATTATTTCTGCTGAGCGCGTTTCCCCTCACTGTGCTGCTAGCTCCAGAACAAGACACCATAGAAGTACAAACCTCAACGTTGTGCAATACATGTTGCTACAATAGTAACAATAGCATGTAAACACTACATTTTCTGATATGGCTGAGTAACACAAAGCAGAATCACACATTTTAGATGAACGGAATCATCCTTCTGGGGTTTCCTTACCCGGAGCATCCATCAAGATAACAATGAAACATTAACTAGCAGCTACCTCAGATATCACAACAGAAATCTATTTTCATTCTTAAATATGTTTCTGTCAGATGGTTTGTTCTTCAATACTCTGTCTGCCTTTAGCCAATTAAAAAAATTTAATTACACCAATGCTGATCAGTTATCTGTTTGTACACTGTATTAAACCCAAATACAAGTGCTTAACATAAACAGATACTTAACATGTTTCTGCCGCTGCATCATTTAAAAACATTTCACAGCATGAAAAACATACAAAGCCTGTGAAAAGTCATACCTCGGTCTCCATGAACCCACAGTTTGGGGATACGCCTATTCAACAACAAGCTTGCAGCCAGGCCACAGACGCTCAGACGCTGCCTAAACTAAATCACCTGATGCCTCCACTCACACGAAATGACAGCTGCCAGCTGGCGAGAGACATGTGGTATAACTGTATATGTGAGGGGTGTGTTCCCCCACAAAGGAAGGGAAGTGTCTCTGACTTTATACTCAAGCAGAAGAACAGGAAGGAGAACAACCACAGCTTCCTGCAGTGACACGTGTATTGACGCGTTGAATATTTAGACAGTTCTCTGCAGAACTGTTTTGAGAACTGTTTGAATGCAGGCAACTTAGCAAATGTAATTCAACTGTATACTTTTACTCCACAGATTAAAATGTTGATGTGATCGCTTATTTCCACCACTCTCTACAAGATTCTGGAAGTGCATATACATTTCTACTAAACCACATAGTTAGAAACGTTGCCGCTTTCTCCTCTAACCACAGCTATAAAATCTGCCATTCCGTTTACAGTGCAGATTTTGTGAAAAGTGCAAACAATCTTTAGATACATTTCCTTTGAGAGAAAAAAAAATTGGCAATTAATCAAAATAAAAACTAAAAATCAATCAAGAGTAGACAGTTATTAGTTTGCCAGCATTATCTACAACAGATTAACTACTGATTTGCAAATTATCTTAGTGGTCTGTAGATTCCTGTATAGTCAGTAACACTTCTTCAAGCCTAGTTTATGGTCACAGCATTATCATGTCACACATGTCAACATAGCTGATAATATTTATACTGGCACTTGAAATCTTCCTGAACTTGCTGCAGTCTTCTCTTAATGGACAGGTGTCACCACTCAAACCTCCATATCAGCACTGGTATAGGAGTGAAAGTCATTAAAACAGGAAGACTTCACACTTTTCTTCTCATCATCTCGAGCTGTAGCAGCATTATCCTCTGTGCAATACGGGAATCTTAAAGCTCATGTTCACTGAAATAGTGGTAAAGACCAATCCACTTGTATACTGATAATATCGACTACAAAACTTTGACATGGATTTTTACCGTTGATGCGTCATGTACGTGATTTTGTAACTGCTATACACCACAGGAAAATATGGGGGCAGTATTGCCTCCATTTGTGCCAACAATTTAACATTCCAGGTACCAAATATCTTTCATTTTTATGTGAAAATACAATGAAGTTCCTGACAAGTTACAAAATTAAGTTACTTTAGTTATTGTTATAGAGTTAAGCCATTCTGTTACACTTTTACCTAAAACCGAAAACACTACTTTTACACGTACATTTACTTCTGCTCTCACTACTATTGCACTAAGCTGCTGCTGCCTTGTGTCAACAAGTTTCACACTTTAAGTTAGTCTGTCTTAAATGACAGTAGCTTGGTGAAAAGACAGATGCCCATTATTTTGTTTGCACTAATTAATAAACCTGCAAGCTGCAATTACCAATAAAATGTGATCAAGGTTTTTTCTTCATCATCAAAAATACAATTCTTTCAAATTTCCCTGAAATACTGGGATATAATTTTGAGGCTATACCCCCCCCCCCAAAAAAACAAAACAAACAAAACTTGGTGTTACTTATAACAAGCTGAGCTTCCTAAAAATATAAGCCCTAGTTGAATGAATTATCACAGAGTCAAGCTGACTAATCTGTCATGTCATACACGTTTCTACAGAAACGTCTATCTGACTTTTACGTTTACTTCCTGTCTTGTATGCTAACATTTCTTAACCTTTAGTCTCTATAGAACAACTCAAGCTGTATCACCTGCTGCATTATTTAATAGTATGCAACTACTGAAGACAGGGACATTAACATTTTATGGCCACTGCATGTGAAATGTGAGACAAAAGCTACCATAGTTGACCCCAGCAAATAGCCACAAGATGATGTGCCTTTTTTGGTTTATAAATTAACCATAGGCAGGGAAATTGCATAGCTTTTGTGTGCTATGATGATAATGCTGGCAACAAGTATGGATTGACTTTCACACTTTTGTAAACTTAAGAAAACAGCAAGAAACACTAGACCAGGTGTAAAAGAGGCCAGCATTCTCAAACTGGGAAAACAGCCAGCTGAGACACCACTTTACTGAACCCTATTCAGAAACAGTGCATAAGAACAAATAAGCTTTTAATTTTTTGGTTATGATCTTGTTGATTTTTTTTAAGGATCTCCCAATCAGTTTGGTTGAATCTTTCTTTAAACTGACAGACAAAATGTTTCTGTAGACTTCCAGGTTCATTGACCTGTTGCCATGATGTGTGACATCATCAATAAAGAGTAATGAGTCTGCCCCAGAAGAAGCCATAACATTATCTCCACTGTTTCACAGATCCCCTCCTTCTCCAGGCTTTAGCTTTTCCATCACCTTGGTAAAGATTCATCTTTGTCTCAGCAGTCCATTAAACTTTGTCCCAGAATTTCTGAGGCTTGTCTCTGTACTTCTTGGCAAATTCCAGCCTGCCCTTCCCATTCTTGTTGCTAATTGGTGGTCTTCATCTTGTGGTGAAGCCTCTATACTTGTGTTCATTAAGTCTTCTGTGAACAGTAGATTGTGATACCTTCACTCCTGCCCTCTGGAGGTTGTTGCTGATGTCACTAACAGTTGCTTTTCTTTACAGCACATTTGTTTTTTTCTGTTTAAATCTATCATCAACTGCTGCTTTCCTTGGTCTACCTGTTCAACATTTGTTACTTAGTACAAAAAGAAAGTCATACAGTGACTACTTTCTTCTTCAACACTCCAAACGATTGTACTGGCTATGGCTAATGTTTATGCAAAAAGGTCCAATTGATTTTCCATCTACTGTCAGCTTCAAAAAATTGTTGTTTTTCACCCATAGACAGCTCTCATGGTGGTTAATCCTGGAACTGTAAATGTACAGTTTGCACAGGTAAAACCCAAATTTGAAACTGAGCATAGATATTTAGCACTATTTAGTGTTTGAATAATTAGTCTAACAGGATACACTTGGGCAATAAAACACACCTGTCAGTCACATGTTCCAATAGATGCTATCTTCTGAACTGTGTGTCAGATCTAGATGTAAATACCTGGAAATAAAACACAAGCTTTGCTATCTGAAAAATTCACTAACAAAGACGAGCCATTTATAAATTGGCTAGCAGAATAATAGCAACACTTTGTGAAATTGTATATAGTTAACTAAGCTTTCCCATTAAATAAATCTCAGTCAAACGCTATCCACTGTCAGCACCTAGTGGCACAAACAGGAACTGCACTAGAGAAACTACTCTCTATATCTTTAAATATAAGCCAAAAAGAACATCACCACAGCTCCAAAAGGCAAATAGTTCATTGGTTGTTTGAGAACACTGTTCACTCACAATGTAAAAAGTAACTTCCACATAATGATATGATTAAATTGAAATCAAAGGCATCTTTCAGGATGCTGGGTGATCATGGGTGACCAGATACTCTGGGTGTAAAAGTTGAGTGGAAATTATGTCTCATCAGGCTATGTGCACATTCTGGAATGTTAACAGTGTTGGAAAAACATTTTCTGAGAAAACAACCCTTCTAGGTTATCACTGGATTTCTTCCCAAATTTCCCTTCACATCAAGAGGAAGCAGAATTAGATAGGAAGAAGCAGTAATGGTCCTCTCACAAAAGAAAAATGACTGAATGACTAACACTATCATAACAAAGACTCACACCACAGACATCTTAATTTTCATTACCCTGCTCAGTTGCTTTTCAAGCCCTGCCATCCAGTTTCCGCCTACTCCAGCCAAGAGAACAGAGGAGCAATATCCCTCCGTGTCTGCTCTAATGAACAGTGGAGAGAAAGAATAAAAGACGTGCCACCAAAACAGCTATCTGTCTTTACCCTAACGACCTGCCTCCGTATCAAACGGGATCAGAAGGCAGCATGTACTGCATCAGTGTTCCACTGTGTGAAGCCAGGATTGTTGGCACGACCAAGAAGTGCTTCTTCCTTTTAGCATGACTGACACTGATAACAGCTGCCTTTGACAGCAGACCCACGCCTGCCATAACAACGACTTATAACTGTGGGAAACTCGTTTATGCTCTCGTTATCTCTTGGTGAAAATTATCACTAAGTATACCTGCTCAAGCTCGCTGTTTCAAGCCCAATAGCAACCAATATACTAGCCTAATTATTAATAAACCGTATTTTCCACAATGAATGTTTAAACGCATTATTTGGACTTTAAAGTGAGTAAATCCAATACAAACTTCCCAAAGTTTCCTTGTTTACTATAATGTTGTTAAGATGTACATTGCCCTCGTCAGAAGTGCCGGTTGATTAAAGCACAGTCTATCAGTCCGAATCGTATGGTGATTGTTTTCCCGGTTCGCTGGTCAGCTAACTTAAGAAAAACTTAACTTGATATTTTGCTACTTAACTTGGCCAGCTACCAGCTGAGCTAGCCTAGCTAGTAGTCAACCTGCTATTAAAGTACACCGACTTACCTTTTTCACTTTTTTCACATCATCCTCCATTTCTATGGAAAAATTCTCTTCTTCATATTCACTTCAGCTTATAGACCCAGGTGAGACGAGAAGCTTTTAGCCGAGCTCTCATCTAAGAGCAGTTAGCTCGCTAGGCTAGCTTAGCCGAGCCTAGCATTGGCAAAGCGATGCCCGATTTTGAGCTGATACCAAAACGCCATGCTAACTCTTGTGTAACTCTTCAACCATTAGAAAAAATTCCGGTGCTCCGCCATTGTGGGGAAACAAGAAGTAGTTTTCGTGCAGTTTAAACAGTCAAATAAATAGTTTGTGAAGAAAACAAACTCCAACAAAACAGTCAAAACTTTTCAACCGTGCCGCCATTTTGGGCGTTTAATTGTAATCCAGGCCCAGCATGCTTTGCTTTGCTTTGCACAAACCACAACAGCTACAGCTGCTGCAGCTGCTGTGCTTTACAGCTGTCAGTACCGCCGGCTGATGTGAGAAACCAACTAAACAAACGGGGTCATTTGCTGAGGATTTTCAGGTAAATTACAGTGACGAATAACTTATGGAAACGCAGGGAGTGATTTTGTTTTACATAGTTTGCATGTTTTTTCATTGTTTTCTGTTACTTTAGTACTTTTGTTTGCTTGCGGCAAACCCAGGTTATACTAAGTTATAAAGTTTGATCAAAGAGATTAAATGTTTGAACCTTGTTTATCAAAAATAAAGGATTTTTAACAACAACCCACTGACCAGAAATCAGAGATTATAATAACTAACAGCTGATGACTTGGAGAGAGTTGTAAAAATGTCTTTTTAAAATGTTATTTTTAAAGCTGTACTGGAGAAAATAGGAACGAAATCCAGGAGAAGACTGATGTGTGAATGAGAGGGAGACAGGTGGAAAGGTGAGGTTGCAGGGAGTAGAGGTGGACGAGCTTAACTACCCGGGGCCAACCATCCAAAGCAAAGGACAGAGAGTGAAAGAGGTGCAGAGTGCAGGTAGGGTGGAGTGGGAGGAAACAAGTGTCAGGGGCTGATTTATGACAGAAGAGTGAGATTAAAGATCTAAAACACAGCTGTGAGACCTGCTGTGATGCATGGTTTGGAGACAGTGCCACTGTTAAAGACAGGAAGTGGAGGTGGCAGAGTTTAAAATGCTCATGTTTTTGTTGGGAGTGACGGGACAGTTCACTATCAGCAGTCAGGCTCTGTCATTTGTGATTTCTTTCTCTAACAACAACAACAACAACAAAAAAGTAGATCTATTATACTTTTTGACTCTCTCTGTGCAGAATGTGTGCATTCCAAGTGTGAAATATGAGCAAAGAAATGTGCAAAATTAAAGCCACAGTTATGACTTCATGGTAGATTCTAAATAACTGTTCATACAATATGCAACTTACATGTCATATGATGTAGGAGACATCTTGAATCAAGTAGTTCTTTTGCATACTGATTGATTTTGGATATAGGAATGAATAGGTGGCTGGTACTGTAGCTTTAACATCTCTGTTAAAATATGTAAATATGCTTACTTTATTAAATTGCAGTGGCTCTGCAAAAAGTCTTGCATTCTGGAGAGCCTGTTATTTTCTTCCCAGTATGAAAAATTGAGTTAGTTGAATTTGCATATTTATTTCTTCATATTCAAGTCCATAATATCAAATTACCCACATTAAGAAAAAAGGATAAAAAAAGCTGTGATTACCCTTTTCTCTGGGTTAATTGACATCTCCTTTACTTTTGTGTGTGTGTGTGTGTGGGGGGGGGGGGGGGGCTCCTTTTTAAATACTTTCTTTCGT